>CAMAOG010000121.1:0-37258 GCA_945859605.1 Lumbricus rubellus | reverse complement strand
TGCTGCTGCAGATGTGCATGATATATATATGCATGTATATATATACATTGTATATA
Organism: Lumbricus rubellus; assembly: GCA_945859605.1. Classification (NCBI taxonomy): domain Eukaryota; kingdom Metazoa; phylum Annelida; class Clitellata; order Crassiclitellata; family Lumbricidae; genus Lumbricus; species Lumbricus rubellus. The sequence continues at coordinate 37,202 of CAMAOG010000121.1, read as the reverse complement.
TATATGTATATATATATATATATATAGTCCGGTCATGGTCCATTGATGAATCGGATGAATCCGTGATGGAAACGGATCCACGTTTCGTCTAATGAAATCTGATAGCAATGATAGATATATCTCTCTCATGTTTCCCGTGAATGCTGCTGAAGCTGCTGCTGCTGAAGCTGCTGCTGCTGCTGCTGCTCCATCACTTTAGCATGATCTGGTAGGATTCTATATGCATGTTAAGCCAGGCGCAGTATTCAATTACGATTTAATGCTAATTTAATATTTTTGCTATTGATAAATAGACACAATAGCATGTGCATTATTTTCATCATATTATAATCACCCAATAGATAGCCTATACTTTATGCAGTTTAATGTGTAATAGACCTAGCCGCCTAGGTAGGCCTATTTAGACGTGCGCAATATTAATTGCCTATGTAATTATGTTCTCTTTAGGCTAGTTAGTCGGCGCTCTATAATAAATCTGTAATAATTGTTAAATGAACAGACTTAAGATTACACGTCTATGCAGGTTGTAGGCCTATCATTCCCTATGCTTAGTTGTGCCACAAATTATTACTAGTCGGCATAAATTTAAAATGCTGCATACAACTAGGCCTATATACAAGGAGAGTGTTGCAACTTGCAACTGACTGAGGAAATGCTTTAATTTTATTAGGAAACTTCTGTTGATTGCTGTAGGCCTATTACATCTGTCGGTCTTGTTGGTCTATTGAACCTCGGTTGAAATCTCGTAAATTATTATTGAACAATCAGAAATTTATTTGGCGCCTTTAATTACACACTGCTCAGTAGGCAATACCGGCACGATAATATCAAGTAGGCCCACTTATTTAGGCCTAGATAGGCCTATGTATACTGTGCTTTAGACTGTTTTTGAAGAGCGTCCACAGATGAATATCTTGCAGTTTTTCTGTGAACCAGCCACGCGTGTGTGTCTGGACTCTAGATCATAGACCGCAGTCATGAACACATTATCTGCCGTGCGCATTTTATGAAAATACACATGGAAATTGATACATGGAAGTCCCGCAACCAATGGCTGTCGCTAATGACATTTACTGCGTTATGAATATTCAACATTTACTGCGTTATGAATATTCATTATGTCATCTGGGTTGCGTTAGTTCGGTAAATAGCAAAAATCTGTTGTAATTTGCAGCTTAGCGTCACTGTGTGATAACGATGCTCACTAATAATAATAATAATAATATCTTTTCTTTAATGAAACGCCTGCAAGACGCACTGCGCTTTACTTTTACAAGTTATGCAGTAATCTTAATTAAACTTAACTATACCAACTGAGCAGACAGCTTTGCAATTACAATGGCGCTAATACCAGCCTTCAAATCAAATCCGCCCAACGGGGGGCTCGAACCATCTACCTCTCACACTCTTGGCCAGCGTGTTAACCATGACTCTACCGACGCCCTCCTTTTTTTATTCAGGTATGGGACTGGCATTCGCAGACTGCAACCAGTGACGGAGTTAGACATGTATTTGAAAAGCATTTTTAAAATTAGGGCCTAAGTTTTTTCGTTAGACACCCCATTTTCTTGTATATAGTTCCTTAATAAACGATCCAGTATCCAACAGGGGTTTTCCATTCTAAAATAGAAATCAAGTTCCTACTGACTTAACACCGCTTCGTTCGTAACAATCATGTTTTGTTCCAAACTTACTTGCACACACGCAATGTCACTAGACAACAATATCACATACATGCATTTATTACGATAACTCTTTTCACACCGAGTTATACGCTTCATTAAGCGAATTATTTATTTAAAAAACATGAAGTTTCGAAGCGCATTCGTCCTTTCGGCTAGATGCCTAACATGAATATTCATTACGCAAATTCAAGCTCATTGTCTGATTGGTTGCGGGACTCCCATGTATCAATTTCCATGTGTATTTTCATTAAATGCCTGACGTGCGCATAACTGTGCATCCCATCGTCAACAACGCAAGTGACATCTATTGTTTGTGGACGATGGTGGGACCGTTGATGATCGGTGATCAGTCAGCCATTGACTTGCGACGTTTGCCAATTAATGTCCGACTTCTTATTATTATTAACCTCGTTTGCGTAAACTCTGCGGTTCAGTAGTTGATTGATGGAGTCGTCGTAAAACCTCTTCGACCTGCTCGAGTCGATTTCCATTAAGCTGAAAGAAAGACGGTCATTTCGGGTCAAGCATTATTCCGTGTTGAGGGATGCGCCTATTGGCCGCAATTTGTCAAATGTGCTCTCAGCTGCTTGTGGTCATGAGGGCCGGGAAAGGTGCCGCGAAACATGACAGAGGGTTGGCTCTTTATAGCAGTAGGCCTACTGTTGTCAGCAATTATTGTTCGTTATTCTGCCTATGTTCAAAAATGCATAATAAATAATGCAAGCTAATGATTAATTAATGTTGGTGCTGTTATTATTGACGATACGTGTTTACGCCCGTTTAGCCATAGACTGTGAAATAAAGATTAGGCTATAAACTAATCATATAATTTTTTATCTTTCCCGACAACTGGAGTTTGTGTCTCTGGTAAGAGAGACTGTATAATTTTATATCATGACAGAAGCACATTTTGCGAATGGTGTTATTTTGGTCATGATGGGCTCTTACCATCTATAGAGTCACCTGATCGTTTTTTGACAATAATTATTCTTTATAAAGTCACACCCGAACCGAAAAGGTCCAAGGTGATGTGAATAGAATCATCAGTTATTCGTTACTAAACATAATTGCCAGAACTCGATGCAAAAATGTCTTTGTGTAATAGGATAGGGGGAAACCTGAACAAGACAAAACCAAGTGATGTAGGATTTACAGATAATATTATGAGACAGACAGATAGACAGATGGGTAGTCAGACAGACAGACAGACAGACAGACAGACAGACAGACATACAGACAGGCGGACGGACAGACAGAGACACACAGAGAGAGAAAGAGACAGAGACAGAGCCAGAGAGGGGAGAGAGATCTTCAAAAGAAGATGCAGTTCTTTTATCGTATAAGATTATGTCTGTGTATATCTCAGAACAATATTATGTCAATGCATCCTGGATTATCAGTGATTTTACATTCCCGATCATTTATAGTTTTATATTATTTTAGATTTTTTAGCATGTAGGCCTATAGGCCTCCGCATGTACATCCTGGTTTAAAAAACACTTGTCCCTAAATATATCTGGTTGGTAGAAGCATTTCCTTTCTCCACACCATACTACTTTCAGTAGACTGGAATAATTGGAACATACAGATTTTTGGAAATGTTTATGAATAATAATATAAAACCCGTAACTACATACATTTCATAAGTCTTTGCATCATTCGGTGCAGACTCACTATCTTCTTTGGCTTATGATTTGCTCACGGACATGATACGGGTGCTTATGGGTGCTTCATAAAAATTTGCATCTGTAGTGCAATAAATATGTAAATCATGCTGTCTTCTATATACTATAGACTTGAATCAGATTGGTTCTTGTCCGTGTAGCACACACTCAATGATATCCTTACACCTGTGTGTTTCTCCATATAGCCTGCTGTGCCATCTCAATCAGTAGATTGCATGAGCTTCTATTGTTTCCTTAGGCTGATGCTGAAGTGATTCCTCCTCCTCTTGTTCTTCCTATTTCTCTTGCTTCTTCCCCCTTAGGCTGATGCTTGCTGATGCTAAAGTGATTTCTCCTCCTCTTTTTATTCCTATCTCTCTTGCTTCTCCCTCCTTCCCTCATCCCCAGAAGGGGTTGGTCCAAAAAATAGTCATGTGCCTGAATTCTGGGCCAGGAAGCTACGACCAGCCAACCAATTTGATTAAGTCTCTAAAAAACATCAGTTAATAACGTATGGAATCTAAGCTGAAAATACTCTAGGGTCGTAATTAAAATGCACTCTAAGTGCATTCCATAAGCGCAAGAAATCAATCTGTCTGATTCTCGTTTCCTGTTGCTGGGTCTGGCATGCTACTGAAGAGTCTTCACGGGGAAGAAGAAGCTATAATTTTATATAATTATATCTGTGATTACAGTCACAAAATGATATTTAGGCCTACTTTTAAGAGAAACAAGTCTGCGCAATAAATTGAGTAGATAAATTTTGAATTCAAATGCTATTTTTTCAATTAAGGCTTTTATTTCAGAATAATTTATTAATTTTACCTTGCTTGAAATATAGGTAGGCTAAATTACAGAAAAGCAATTCTCTTTGATTTGTAGCCTACTCATAATCATAATGGATGAAAAAAGACATTTAAAAATTTAACATCCTTGTGTGAACTTTGTGAAGCAAAAAGGTCATTCAAGATGCAGATGTTAATAACTCTCAGAGAATCTCTTTTGAAAACGCTTCATTACAGTCAGTATTTCTGGTTTATTTCCTTAGAATGTCGTGATGTTTTCTGACATATCTTCTTGGAAGCAGAAACCTCTGTGGCTTGCTTTGTGATTGAATGAAGCAAGGTTTCACTTGGCGAAATTCTTCATTGGCCACGAAACAAATTGGACTTAACCATGAGGAAACCCGGCAGCCATCTAGGTTGCAGTGTGTGCAGCAAAGTTTATTCAAGCGGGATGACGTTTCAATTGTTTGCGGAAATCATTAACTTTTGTGGCATTGGTGTATTGATGGCGAAGTTGGTTCTTGCCATTGAGACTGGTGGTCCCGCAATTCTTGAGACTGACCACATTGCCTATTCTGTGAGGGTCTTTTCTTGTTCAGCTTGACTGCAGCATTGTGCCTGGGTCGATAAATTCAATTGTATTACTGGCTGTTGGTAAATTACTTCTGTGACATCAATCGTCATGGTTTAGAGCGGAACCCAAAGGCATTTGCTATGTCGGCTGTCTAGCTGCATGTGGATTCATTTACCGAGGGTAGTTTTCACTGGATGAGACGGATCTTTTCAATTGGTCTTCTGTCGTGCGGATTGAGTGGGATGTTGTGGATTTCTCATCATGTTGAAATGAAGGACTGAAAGTACGTAGGCCTGTTCGTTCTGACCATAAATACATCAGAGATGATCATGTTTGACATGATCAAGTCTAATGTGAATATCTGAAATTATCTGGATCATGACATCATACATGCTAGCCAAATAAAGGTTTTAAGCCAGGTGCTACTCTGCACCTATCATTTGGTGACACTGAAGAGTACACAATTTCAAATACTTGGTTCCACATTGACAACACTTTGAGCTTTCAGAGCTTGATTAAAATGCTTGGAGTCCAACTCATGACAAAATTCTAAAGCTTCAGTGAGAAGTGTTTTCCTTGATTTTCCACATCAGACAGCCTTGTGAAACTTTCCCAATAATTAATTTTTCGGCACTGTGCTCCGTGCTTACATTTAATGTTTGCAGTACGTGTTCGAAATAACCAGACACGGTGATGAGGCTTTGAAGAATGTACGTACATTGTAGGTAGTATGCTTCTATTGCTTCTTATAAGGTCAGCAAGGGTCTTAATAAATTTATAACCTTTTCGCTTACTCAAAGTTTTGTGCTGTTTGAATGTCTCTTATTTTAATCCGATGATCAGTGTAACTCAATTAGACTATGAGATAATTCGATTGTGATTGCGTGTCTTGAAGTTAGATGAAGCAGCTTCCATGTGTTTGGTCTTTCACTCTCTGCCAAGATTTGACAAAAAATTTCCATTTATTTGATGAACTCGCATGTATGCATACATAATTATTTCTTCTATTACGTAATTACATCTCCCAGAGGCTTTATGGAGCAGCAGAAATATAATCCAGCATATCCATTCTTTATGTGGGCCTACTGCTGATTCATTCCTAATTTCCATTTTGCTGTTTTAAGCCTCGGTGGTTTCCGGTCATTTTTTCCTTTGTCTTCGGTGCCAGTGACTAATGGTGATTGCATTTTTTATGGTGCGCTGGCTGTAATTTGTGGTCTATTAAAGGATGAATTTCGGTATGATCTCTTAACGGCAATGGCGGCTTGCTGCTTCGGGCAGTTTTTTCACGGCTATCTCCAGGTAGTTTGCTTCAGATTATTAATTAATAACGTCACGGTGCAATGAACATGCATTCGGTTGGTCGGAGTGTTATGTCAACCGTGGCCATTTAACGTTGTGAGGGTCCACTGAACCGGTCGATTGGGTTGGCTGGTACGCCACGTGGTTAGCGCGTTTGATATTGAGGGGGGATGAGAAGAGATAATCTCCTTGCAGTAGGTGGAGGAGGGGCCTCCCCATCAGCAGGACATGCCCTTTCGTTGTCATCTCCGCCGTCGTCCAGGCCGCAGAGGTTTTCGCTTGCTCGCCCGGTCGGTCGACCGGCTTTGTGGACATTCAATACGGCTCATAGTGGCCGTCCTAGCATGAATGACTCATCATCGTAATATCTCGGACAGTTCGATTGTTTGCCACAAACGGGCTTATAACTGGCAATCTCCTCGAGGCTGGCGAAGAGTCCGGAATAATTGATACGGACTCGGTTTACCGAAGACGTAATTGTCAAGCTAAGGTTTCTGTCGATTGTTTCCGATGGGGAAAATTTTTCATCGGTCGTGATCACAACGTAGAGATGAGAAAAAAAGACAGAGCATCAGTGAAACAGTTCTAACCAATATAATTATAATTCGTCGCATGACGAGGTTTTAAGTTATTTTCAGTCGGGAGGCGGGTGAAGCAAACGGGGCGCTTTCCGGGAACGTTTTTTGCGGTGCCTACATTGGTGATCGTTTCCACGGGTGTGGAGATGAACTGGACAGCCGTGGATTCTGTGAGTTGGATACTTTGGTACTAAACAGTCTGATATAAATCTGATGGAATAATAATAATATAATACTAAGCTTATTAATGATGATGATGGTAATATTAATAATAATGATAATGATAATACTACTACTAATTATATAAATAATAATAATAATAATTATAACACAATTGACCGATGAGGAATTGAGGATGACTGCTAACTCCAGAACAACACAGTTTTTAGTATTTTTTTAAAGCCTGAGGGACCATAGGCCTATATACCCCGGGTGCAAAAATAATGATAATAATAATAATAATTAATACTTTGGCCTCACACCCTGAAGACGAGGCCTGACCCATCATACGTTCATTCTTCAAATAATAATAGTCCATAAGTCCCTGGGGGAATGAAGTACCTCAGGGCATAAAAAATAATGATAACGGTAATAATAATGTTTCTGATTTAGCCAGACATGCTGCTTCATATGTAGCTTACTCTGGTCTACGACTGGCTATTCTGGGGCATACATATGATTCCATAATGCTGGCGGTTTCTACTGTGGCCGGTTGCAGCACGTTTCATGTGTGACTTCATGTATGACACCCTTGAGAACGCATGATTCGCAGAAGGCTGTTTTGATACTGAGTCAGCCATGTTGGCCAGGCACGACTGAAATATTTCAGTCACTTGATCGCCATCCATTATTGGAAATGTGAACACAGGTGCTTAATAACCAGTTGTCAGCCTGACGTCTTTTGATCATAATAGTTAATTCAAAGCTACATGAAGTAGATTTTCACTTCATTCAGCATAATTATTATATGAAAAGGAGCATAATAAAGGTGTGATTGGTTGAGAATTTATATTGGATTGAGTGCACTTTTGTTTTGGTCATTGTAGTGTGGAATCCATAAATGGACGATGCAATGAAGCTACAGAATTATTATTATTTTTATTAATGTTATCAAGATAATAGTAATAATAAATTAATAATCATGATATTATGGCCCTACTCATGATAATAATCATGAGTAGGGCCGTTCCAGACTTTGATTTTATGTTAGGCGCTAGATAAGTCCCCGAGGGATCCTGTGTACCTCGGGGCAAAAAAAATCATGATATTATAATTGGAATTGTTATTAATATTAATTTGTTCGCTATAATAGTAATAACACTAATGATATTTTTATAGTTATTATTATTATTATTATTATGATTATTATTTATGCATGCTTAATAGGTAAATCTTGAGTCAAAGTCATACATGTATTTATGTGTATCTTTATGTATTATATGTATGTTTCTAGGCATGTACGTATGCATGTATGTATGTATATATTTATTGTATTTATGTGTACATTTATGTATATATGTATGTATGTCGGTATGTATGCATGTATGTATGTAGTGGAGCAGTTGTATTGCACTTAGGGAAGTCACAATTGTGTTTAAAAAGGTGAAAAACAACATTGGTCAGTGAAGGACTTTTGTTCACTTACCTCTCTACACAGTATTAACCATATTGGAGGATGGAACCCCTAACCACAACTTGCTCTACGTTAGAAGTCCAGTGCTCACACCTTTAGTTTATGGCTACTGCATCATGTATCATGCAATTATTCCAAATTAGACAGTTTGTAAGACTTAGCAGACATGTAAATCAGAGTACCAGTGACAATAGAAAGACTTGAGGTTTTTTTGAGAGGTTTCAAGCATAGGGCCTACAAGGGTAATATTGGCCGGTTGCTAATTGGCAATTAGTCAACAGCTGCTGGCAATTTGCAGTTTCAAAATTGCAGCCTTTGGGGAAACTTATTTAAATAGGCAAGACGAATATGAAGGTATTTATTAAACAGAGTGTGAGGCTGCACATATATATATATTATATAATTAAAATATCATTATATATGTATATATATATATGTATATAATACTATATATATATTTTTTGTATGTGCACTTGTTATAGCGCCCCTTCAAGCTCTCTCTACTTAGAGGCGCTCCCGAATGCAGAGCGGACACTGCATTGGAGTTTCACGCCGAAGCACTGAGCAATTGTAAGTGAAGAACTTGCCCAAGGTCCTTACGCGGCGAGGTGGATTCGAACCTCGAACCTTCCGGCTCCAAGGCAACGACGCCACCACTATACCACCGCGCCTCAATGTATGTATAGTTATATATGTATATGTATATATATATATAAGAAGAAGAAGGAAGCAGCAATGGGTATGAAGTGTTAGTGACTTCATTTTCTTGGCTTTGGCATAATGTGTGCGGCTGGCCAGTCCTCTCCCTCACCGTCTTATCTTCCCACCAACAATGCATGGTTAATATACTCATTATAATTGAGTTGACTATAAATGAGTGCTGGTATAACAGAACTTCAGCCAAATTCCTGCCTATCTGAACCCCTAACTTCTCAACTGATAGTCAAGCTTGCTAACCACTACACTCTTGAGACCCCATATCAATAGGTTACAAATGGTCCGGCTAAATATCATGAAGAGTGTATGGCTACAGGAGCCGCAGTAGCTTCTCGAATAACGGTTAGTATTTCTTTGGCAGTATCTGTTCTGCCTAAACACATAGGTTAGGCCTAAAAAAAAATGCTGTGTTTCCGGTAACAGAGCTAAAAAAAATTGGGTAGGTAGGTCGGAAAATATTTTTATTTTGTAAAATATTTTTATGCAGTGACTATCCGAAAAAGTATACCCCACTAGTCTTTTTTGCACGCTGAAACAAAGTACGTGTTCTAAGCAAGTATAAACTGCCTATTTCCCGACTGTCTGCACCTAAAACAGCTCTAGAAACAGTCCTATTAATTTCATTTTGTTGACGTCTCTTATGTTATGTCAATACAAATGTAAAAAAAAAATTTTTGAAAAAAATTTAAATTTTTTTTTGAAAAAAAAAAAAAAATTTGGAAAAAAAAATTTTTTTAATAAAATTTTTTTACAAAAATATTTGGGTCGCGGCCGTAAAAATGGGTCGGTCGCGTTACCGGAAACACAACACTTTTTTTTTACGCCTTAAGAAAGTTTATCGCGTCTTCTGCTGATCAGAGACTTTTCAGATGAAATTTGAGATGAAATTTAAATGATTTATGTTCGCTGATTCAATAGGGAACGAAGCTTGGGTTTATGGATGATCAGCGAATTCAATTTTCAGACGTATACATGACTCTTTCACTGAGTTTTGCAAGAGACTGCGTAGAACACTATCATCTGAATTGGTTAGCACTCGTAGGGTTTAATATTATGTACCTGGTGGTACTGCTGCTGCAACTGCTGCTGAACTTTTAATCAAGCATCCTAGGTACACAATTGTCAGAACTAACGGAATTCTTTTTTTATATGTCAAAAAGGAAAAATAGATCCAGAGTGTTTTCCAGCCACTTATTGGTGTTATATTTCCAAAGTTCTTCAGGCCACAGTATTCAATCAGACTATAGGCGTATTTAGGGAGTTTATGGGTTCAAACACGGAAACCAATGATTTCTGAATTTTTACAACTAATAATTCTGTGTACTTTGTGATCGTATCCTGGCTATACCCTTAGGCCCAATCTTAATATTATTATGCCCTGTGATGCTAGTTTATACATTGAAGCTGGATATATTATATAGTTGCAACTGGACATGCAGAATACTTAGTTCTAATCAGTGTAATAGAACTTGTATAATAAAACTCACTCAAAGCATAGATAAACACAAATATATGGGAGAGTCCCTATATACAGTCTCTCGTGCTAATAAAGATTACTTACTTTCTTACTTCCAGTAATGTTCTCATGGGACCCATACTGCCTGCCTTACAATAAAGTGCACATACTAGTGGGTTTCCTCATTCCATGCAGTATCTATTTATTGTACATAATGTACATACATATACATGTAGTCATACATATGCAGAGTTCAGCTGTACACTCATAATAAATAATGTTTGTGAAATATATATATATATATATATATATATATATATATATATATATATATATAAGTTTAGAGACGTGATTCCTATCAACTTAATACTAAGTGTTGTCTGAAGTTTCTTAACTAGTTCAGTTGTGGGTTTCATTGTGGTCTTTGTAGTAATGGGATGCTTAGGTTCTTTGAAATCCATTATATTCTGAAAGGACAGTCTTACAATAGAAGTCTTACAATAGAAGTCTTCTCTCTCTTATTCTTCTCTCTGTCTCTGTCTGTCTGTGTCTGTCTGTCAATGTCTCTCTCTCTGTATGTCTGTCTCTCTGTCTGTCTCTCTCTATGTCTATCTGTCTGTGTCTGTCTGTTTGTGTGTGTCTCTCTACAGTACCATATTGTTTACCTGTGTATGCCTCTATTGCCGTTTCTGTAGTTGCTTTAGAACTGTTCACCTTGGCATTGCTAAGTACTGACCACATGGAGTGGAACTGGCCCTTAATGGATATAGACCAGTAGACCAGTGGTATCCTCTTGCTGCTGATAAATGGTATCCCACGATTGCAGACCGTCTGGGTATCATGATAAATGAGACAGCCTCATCTCTTTTAATTAGCTTAGCAACGGTGATTTGTGATTCCTAGATTCAGGTGTGTAGGTGTGTTCAGCAAGTTTGACCAACATACACTGTAAGCAGAGGGTTGTACCAGTGGCAAATGATCTAATTTATTTCATGCTTTCTTCTTCTGAAATCACGATCTTCTGCTGCTTTGTACTCGCAATTTGATTTATAAAAACTTTTTAAATTTGCTCTTTGTGAGACAAGAACATGCTGTATACACTCATTTTCGGAACTAAGTAAGTTTACACGATGCCAAATTTTTCTTGAGGTCATCCATCACATGATGTATACTTGCATATACCCTTGTATACAGCCCTGACCGTAAGAAAATTAATTACCTTTTATTAATGCAAGAGCCAGAGCTTAAACTTAAAGTGTGGCTGGACGCAGTGGACGGTCATGGATGACGTCCTTGCACTTCTTTTAAAATCGGAATGCCGTCCTGCCACTTATTTCACCAGCACAGGCTGGAAAGTTAGGGAGGCACTTCTTTTTCTACACTGCTCTGGTAAGAGCAATAATAACATTTTGTAAAGAGTTACTGACTTACTGTAACTGGCATTATGTCAGGAAAGTCCAAAATTTAGAAGCTAACCAGAAGCACATTCCGTTGCAATCTATTGACAAATATATATACACAGTCACAAACATACGCTTGCACACATATTGTACTCACACATGCACACTTGCAAACCCATGCTACCATATTCAACCTATTCTTAGGAGTAAGGGAATTTCAAATGCTGCTGCTGCTGATGGTGGTGGTGGTTATGATGATGATGATGATGATGATAATGATGATGATGATGGCGGCGATGATGGTGGTGGTGATTGATGATGATGATGATGATGATGATGATGATGATGATGATGATGATGAATTACAATAATAATCATGATAATAATAATTTTTATTATATTATTATTATTATATGAAATAATGTGCATTGCTGGAAACAGAGACCCTTATGCAGAGGTACAGCTAGGACAGAAGTATGAAAGTGAAACACTGTACCAGGCTATCATATATTATTATATTAATGGCCTTGCACAGTGCTGCTCTCTATCCTTGCACGTAATTATGGAAAACTTCACATGGTGATTCAACTCAATGCGATGAAAGCTTCAAGCTAGACTTTCACTTGGACAGAGGCACCGCCTCAGCTAACTGCAGTCGGAGAACCACAGAGCTAGAAGGTTCCATCACCGGGCACAACTCATACCCTAAACTTATGTCTAGTGACAATCAACACTTATGTTGTTAGAATGTTGATTAGATGAAAACTGTCTGGTTCTGGCAGGTGCAGTCACGTGACTCTTTCAGGGTGAGAATTGCCGGGGTCTTGGGGGTGGGGGGGGGGGGCTTCAACACACCCAGTCTTTCTTAGAGTCCCCATAGTAAAGTCTGTTTTTCACACACCCATTTTCAAGTGGATCATAGTCCAACTCCAACCCCCAGTTATTTTCCACGATTCTCACAGTGGACTCTGCATGCAGTTTAGACACGAAAGTGTCTGACTGTAATTGTCTGCTAGAAATTTAACAATGTTGAGAGTTTTAGCTACATCAGTGTAGACTCTGAGCATATGCTACTTTTTACAATAGGCTATACAAAAATAATAGTGGAGTGTTTTAGCCGTGCATTCAGTGGTAGTTGGGTTCTGAATGGAGAAGATAGCAGCCGCTGTTGATACTACTGCAGCTGGTAATGGTGCTGGGAGGATGTTATCGGCCGAGGTTCAACTTTGTGTTCTTTTTACGTCGTGCACTTAGTTGTAGGGTGTAAAAAACAAGCTCCTCGCATAGCATTCGGAAAGTTTATGGACGCAGTGTGTGCCAATAAAATAAGAATGAAGTGTCAAGATCTGCCATAGACATGAGTTACGTTACGAAAGGTTGGAAATGCTTGGGTGTCAGAGACATGTATACCTTCCAGATGATTTGAATGACACCACTGATGACCTGGCACCAATCTCATCCTGCCTATTGATTATGTTTTGACTAAGCATCTGTGAATAAGCTGGTTCGTGTATATTTACGTTTAGGGGCTCTGTAGAAATCTCATGATTACAATAATGATTACAGTTGCTGTATGCAATTTAGCTTTCGAGATGAAATTAAGAACATATTTGCTACTGTGAAGCCTGCTACAGTAACTAGCAATGCATGCAGCTGTCTGTTCCATGGCAGACTGCTCAAGAATTACAAGAAACCACAGTCCTTGTAGTCACACATAATGTTATTATGGTGTCCGGACAATTCGGAACGGGACAATTGGGAGCGGACAATTCGGACCGGACAATTCGGAGACGGACAATTTGGAGCGGACAATTAGGAGACGGACAATTGGGAGCGGACAATTCGGAGCGGACAATTCGGACCCGGACAATTCGGACCCGGACAAATCGGAGCGGACAATTGGGAGCGGACAATTGGGAGCGGACAATTCGGAGACGGACAATTCGGACCGGACAATTCGGAGACGGACAATTCGGGCCCGGACAATTCGGACCCGGACAATTCGGAGTGTATATAAAACAATAATATTTGTGTCGAATTGAAACATCAGAAACATCACATGCCTGCGTCAATCAAAAACAGTGTGGCAATAAAATACTTATATGCGGCACCAAACAAACGTCCTACGATCTTCAAGACCCTGCATTCCAAAGCTTAAACTAAGCAACTGAAATTATTAGTTAAATGGACTAATTTCTATAGGCAGCTCATTTAAATCATTGCAGTTTTCTTACAACCATAGTCCTATTCCTTTATGCTTGTTAGTCAGGTTTCTGATTATAGCTAAACTATTAATATATTTTACTGCAATTTAAGGTTTAAGTCTAGCATTTAAAGCAGGAGCCCTATGACTACTGCCAAATCATCGAAGACAAATGGGCAAAAGACATACGAACAAGTAGACGTAGCCTACACGCAGACTGAGAGACGGTGGGGTGCTAAGCAGACTAATTTTAGTATTGACTCTAATGTCCAGTGGCCCATCCGGTCAACCTATTCTATTCTATTTTTGGACTTATTAAGAGCCTCTCACAGTACCGGTACAACCTAATCAGAGGCACTCCAGTCCCAGTGCGAAGAACTCATGGAAAAAGAAAAGCCTTAAGACACCTGGCAGAAAAAGTAAAGCCTCCTGTAATGTAGGTCTATTTGGGTGATGGAGATGGGTATGAAAATCTGAGTTCCATCATTAATTTTGACTGTTATGCATTGCCTGCTCCTAATTGTCCGCTCCAAATTGTCCGCTCCAAATTGTCCGCTCCAAATTGTCCGGTTCCGAATTGTCCGCTCCGAATTGTCCGCTCCAAATTGTCCGCTCCTAATTGTCTGGGTCCGAATTGTCCGCTCCAGAATTTACTCCAAATTGTCCGTCTCCGAATTGTCCGCTCCAAATTGTCCGCTCCAAATTGTCCGGTTCCGAATTGTCCGCTCCGAATTGTCCGGTCCGAATTGTCCGCTCCCAATTGTCCCGCTCCGAATTGTCCGGGAACCGTTATTATATTCATTATTCATATATGTCTGATAACCATGCTTAGCTCCTTATGAGTTTCGTTGAAGGTTCTGTATAACTGCAAGCTCTATAGTCTATAGTCTATACCATTATTGCTACTTGTCGTGGTCAGACAATAAACACTGACAAAAAGTCTTCTAAGTTCTGTGCATGAAACCAACCAGGTATGTTATGCTAAAGGATCAGTTTTCTAACAACTATAGCCTATAGATTGCTTGCTTCTTGTTGCAGTTGCAAAATAAATGCCTTTTGATTTATAGAGAGACCATGCATGTGCTGTGCCAGACAATTTATACCTGTCACTTATGGTCACAGCATTTAAAGGACCCAGAAAGCTGGGGGGAGTTTAGAGCCGTTGTTGTGTGGGTGGGGGGGGGGGGGGGGGGGGGTAGGGCCGTCGTGCGAGGGGGGGTAGAGCTGTACAACGGAAGGTTTGGACTCCGTACCACAGTGTAACTGAATAGCTCCTTATACTCAGATGTCTAGACTTTAATTAACTTTTCATTTTGAAGCTTCTTATATTTTACTTTAGTTTAAAAATTGCCTGTGTCTACTTTTAGACATGGCAAAGAAATTGAGACCACAGTCTGGCAATCTAGTTCTAGTTCTGTCCTGTCTTGTCATCGGATAGAATGATACAAAATCCAATACTCTGCGCACACCTAGATAGAGTCTAAGATAACCATTTTGAAGCACGTTTAATTAATTTGTGCCAGCGTTTTGATGGACTCTGTTTCATTGCAATGGTCTGGTAGGAGATGATTGGTTGGTTTCTTTATATTTAATATGGTCTCAATTACTTATCATCGTAATAACCTACGATGTGTGAACTATTGAATTTCTTTGCTGACCAAAAAAGCAAGTGACAAAAATGAAGTCATGGTCTCTTTGTGTCTTCTTGGTTTTACCACTCAGCTACTATACCATGATGTGAAAGATGGGTCAAATTTGTAAAGTAGGCTATATAGGCCTGCCGTTAAACTAAATGACAATGGTGATGATGATGGTGGTTGTGATGATGATGTTGGTGGTGATGACGATGATGATGATGATGACGACGATGATGATGATGATGCAACATGTTCATTTGCTGTCATTTCATTGTGAATGTGAGTGACATAATGTAGCTGGTCTTTTGCAACTGTGATCATGAGATTATTGCAACTAAAACTTACATGTTGCATGTGAGAATTTGCCTGGTTGACGAACTGCAACTTAAACTTTAATATCAGTGGTCACAGCTGCAGATATAATTTGCATAATTAGTAAGTATTTAGACTTACTTTGAAGTCATAAACCATTCGTGCGTTGCAACTTGCAATGCCTTAGAGAAGGAGATTAACGACGTGGAATTATATGAATACAGATGATCGCGAGATTCAAAGAAGGAAATTGAGTTTGAAACACACAAAAACAGCTGAAAGATGGATTTCGTGCAGGTGAAGAATTTGCCAGAGAATTATATTCTCTGCGCTTGACAATTGATACGGTGGCGTGGCAGCCATTTCGAATTAAGATTGGACGTGAAATATATCAGTGCTTTTTTTCCGGCGAGGGACGCAAACAGGGGGTTGGGGAGCGTGGGTGGGGTGGGGCAGAACCGGCGCAGATATCAGTCCCTGTACAAGTTCTGGCAATTAATCGGGCGATAAATCTGGTGCGGCGTGCCGTCTGGCCATTCGATGATTGTGTCGGAGTTCCGTGTATGTCCTATGCAATGTATGCGTCGCTCTCTTAGACGCCGGACGACGTATAACTTTGAAAAATATCTCGCGAAATCGTTGAAGAAGCGTGGAAAATGGAAATCTATGGAGTCGTCGGAGGAGACTCTTGGTTAGGCAAGTAAGGCAACTGTTGCCTCGCTGCTTCGTTGCCTCCTCATCTTCCACCTCCTCTAAGTAGCTTTCCTTGTCGTCCAGCAAGTTTTCTGCATTAGCGACTGTCCGTTTTGCATAACAACAGATGGAGCTGCTGCTGTTGAGTAACGGTGGCTCGTTTGACCTGTGCGTGGATCCGGCGGCCACTCCAGGGAACAAAGGTTGTCCGGCGGCCGGTCGTCGGTGGGTGAGCCGCCGCCGCCCAACCGCCCAGCCGCTGCCTTATAGACGGTGGCTGCTGTAAGCCGAAGTCTCGCATTACGCGTTAACGTTGTTGCAAATGACACGTCGTCGACCGGCCGGCTGTTCTTGGGGACAGGGGGTGGGGTGGGCTGGGGGAGTGGTGGCTTGAAAAATGAACTCCTTTATGTCTGATGCTTTTTCGCTTTTTCTCAGCCTTGGAGGAGAAATGACTTCTGAAGTTGTTGATTGGATTGTCGAGGTCTGTTCCTCAAGCACCTTGGCAGTCAATTGTTGTGCTGATGTATGAGTCTCATTTTGGTGGTGTGGATAGCTATTGTCTCTAACGTCTTAAGATACGTTTGATTTATTATTTTCTAGACTTCTTCTTTCGCTGTCCAATTGCTTTTAACTCTGACTTCAATTAAGGCGAAATTTTATTGCTGTAAAGACATTTTTCAGTAAAGCTGTCGTAACAATAACAGCAGAACATTATTAACACCTTAGAGGTTAAAGCAGTTGCAACAATATACCATTGGTAACAGGATATCGGTAGTAACAGTAGCGGCAGAAACTTTAAAAATAATTGTAACATTTAAAATTATCTTAACAGTAAAGCGTTATTAACTGCAAAGCACTTGTAATACTGGTGCATTAGGCAATGCATTTCAGTGCAAGTTGCGACAGAGGAGCATTAGTAATAGCACTGGTATCATATCAAAACATCGTATCTCACAATGTATAGAGCACCTCTTGCGGTGTAGGAGGATTTTAACCCTCAACCACTGACTTGACAGGACAGCACATCACACTGACCATTAGACTGGTGTGCACCCCTACTTATATATTCATTGATTTGGGCATTTGATTAGATGCAAGCGCTTGTTGAATGCATTTATCCCAAAGACCATTTGCATTATTTATGGGTGAAATAGGTTTCAATCGGTGTCCGGACAATTCGGAGCCGGACAATTCGGAACGGACAATTCGGACCGGACAATTAGGAGCGGACAATTCGGAGCCGGACAATTCGGAACCGGACAATTCGGACCGGACAATTGGGAGCGGACAATTCGGAACCGGACAATTCGGACCCGGACAATTCGGACCGGACAATTCGGAACGGACAATTTGGACCGGGCAATTCGGAACCGGACAATTCGGACCGGACAATTCGGATCCGGACAATTCGGACCGGACAATTCGGAGTGATTATACAAGTTGTGTACCACTAACATGCGCCAACGGCGATTAAACTTTTATTTATTTAAGCCTATTATTTCTTGAGTTGCAAACAATCGTGTGAAGTAAAAGCATCAGAAAATCAAAGGCCTACGGCGATTAAAAAGCAGTGTAGCATTACAGTTATCTGATCTTGAAGACCCTAAATTCAAAAACTTAAATTAAGAAACTGTGTTTAGAAGTTATTGGCCTAGGCTATGCACTAAATTGCAAACTTAGAAGCAGCTCATTGAAATTAGTCAGTCAGGTTTCAGATTGCAGGCTGTCTGTTCAGTTTGATGTTAATTAAGATTAGGCCTACTGCATAACTTGTACATGTAGCATACAAACACAGCGCGTTTGCAGGCGTTGAATTAAAGAAAAATTGTTGTCATTATCATTATTATTATTATTATTATTATTATTATTATTATTATTATTATTATTATTATTATTATTATTATTATTATTATTATTATTATTATTATTATTATTAATATTATTATTATTATTATTAATATTATTATTATTAATAATAATAATATTATTATTATTATTATTATTATTATTATTATTGTTATTATTATTATTATTATTATTATTATTATTATTATTATTATTATTATTATTATTATTATTATTATTATTATTACTTTGTCGTGGATTCCCTTTTCTTGCAAATACCATAATATAGGCCATTATTATTCTCATACTACGCGTGACTTGTCCATTTTGAAGTGACTATGTCTTTCCAAATCTACCTTTAATGTCATCGTAATCGTAATCTCGAGACTTCTACAGCGCCCACAAAAGCGAAGTCGCGGGAACCAGCTTATTCACAAGCGCTTAATCAAAACAAAATCGATAGGCAGCGGGTCAAGTCCGGAGAGTCAGGCAGGCAGACGGATGGACGGCTAAGGTGGGTGATGTTTAGGGCTGAGATGAGGAGGGATGCAAGTGAGGTAACGTAATGTAACAGGCTACTCATCACTTGCGTAATATTATGTTTAGGTCTACGGTTGCTTTAAGAGAAAGAAATTTCCATTTTTAATTGAATTTGAATGCCCAGTAGTCTCTCCGGTCGACATCTATATACGGGGATGGTGATGAGTATACGAAAATCTGGTCTAAAAGTTGGAGTTCCATCATTAATTTTGGCTGCTGCGAATTGTCCGGACCGAATTGTCCGGTCCGAATTGTCCGGTCCGAATTGTCCGGTTCCGAATTGTCCGGTCCGAATTGTCCGCTCCCAATTGTCCGGTCCAAATTGTCTGGGTCCGAATTGTCCGTGCCAGAATTTACTCCGAATTGTCCGTCTCCGAATTGTCCGGTCCGAATTGTCCGGTCCGAATTGTCCGGTTACGAATTGTCCGCTCCCAATTGTCCGGTCCGAATTGTCCGTTCCGAATTGTCCGGCTCCGAATTGTCCGGGAACCGTTTCAATCAGCTGATATCATATCAGCTGTGCGCCTTTGGATATCTGGACATGGTTATGTAGACTCATCCTTGTCTCATAGGATGCATCAGAGTTTTCCATTCTTAGTCATGTACTCATGCTGGTGCACTGGCCATTAGAAATCTGCTGCTACCATTATTCTAAAAGGTAATGGCTGCTGGTCTAGTGCACATCTGCTAGCAATTTCAGCCTCATTTCTTCACAGATGACATACTGAATGAAATGGAAAAGCTATTAGGCAATGGCCTATATATTTACTTGTAGTGCTACATGAAAATTTCAGTTTTTTGGTGCAAGACCTCAAATCAAGTGGAAAAAGGCTTTCCGATATTATCTTTTGAGGAGTGGACGGTGTAGCGCCTTGCTTGCACAAATCCCCATTTCCAGTTGCTGGGTTTCAATTCAGTGCTGCATCCCGGGATGATTACATCCCCTGTGAACATTACTTCCAGATGTTGGTCTGCGCTCCTGGGAATTCTGGAGAGGCGGCTGGAGAGGAGGCTGCATCCGTGGGTTGGTCGGTCGGGCCGTTCAGTCACTACCTGCCGTCTGCCGTTCACGGATGATGAAGAAGAAGAAGTAAGGGTCGGCTGGCGCTGACGCCACCGCCTCCACCGCCTCCACTGCTGCCGCTTGGCTGGGCATTGGGCAATGGGCAATGGGCATGTTTTGATATGGTCTGTCTGTTTTGCTTTAGACCTGGCGGCAGTTTATTCCGACATCCTTTCCAGATCATCTGTTCCTGATGCGCCTTTTCTGACGATCGATCGGAAAGTCTGAATCTGAAGAAGAAGACTTGATGGGAATTTTGGGATAAAAACAACGACGTACTTTTTTGCGTTATTGCTGCGTCGTCTGGGATCAACAGAATCTGACTTAAGGAAATTAGTTATCGTCTTAATGTGTATAGTGATCAATTGGAAGGATGACGATGTTTAAAAAAATGGAGGAATAAGCATTAGAGGATTTAAAGTCACTGGATAGCTGAATGACTTACAGTAGAAGTGAGTCTCTGCAAACGGACAAAATTGACTTTCAAATTGGATTCATGTTGTAGCATACATCACTGCGGGTGAGTGAAATAATTTATTCATTATTTCTGATATATTATTTGAGTAATCCTGTACTGGGTGTCTCTATGCTGTGGCTGAGTAGATGTTTGTTTATGTGTTATCCGACGTGCTTTATATCTAGCTCCATTGATAACCTCCTACAACCAGTGATCGTATATGCACACTTATTTGTTTGATGACTTATGTCATAGTGCACAGACTGCGTGAATGTTGTCTTAAAATTAATGATCAGACACTAATGCTCTTGGAAGGTCTCCGAAAGGAATATATAAATTTTCTGCAAGTAATTAATCCTTTGTTGAACCAGCTGCTAACCACACTTTGATGTATGTGACAATTTTAACAAATTGTGAGCAATCTATCTGTAAGATTATAAATCATTCTTATTATAAATAATTTTCGTGCTACAGTATCTGCTGCTGGGATTAGTCTATTGTGTGTGTGACGTCGCATGGCATAGTCTTCCAGTTTTATGACAGTGCTTGCAGGACATGCACTGGGTAGTCAATGACTTTACATAGCAACGTAACCAGAAGTCCAGAGCGTTCACAGATCAATATGATTGTTAGGCAGTGAAGAACAACATAGCTTATAACCAGTCAGTGATAGAACATTTTATAGTAATTACATGCAGACAAAAGTTTCTTGTCATATACAAATTTATATACACTGTGTCCCAATAAATCGGGCATCCTTTTTATAATGTGAATAAAACAGGCAAATCTTAATCGATTTTAAAAATTTCAAAACTGTTTTTATCCTGAGATAATTATCTTACACTGATTCAAATATGAAGTTTCTGGCATGAATATTGACGTCACAATTACGTCATTTGCATAAGAGAATTCAAATGTTAAGTACCGAACACAACTTTTTCTTTAAAAAAACTACAATAGGACCTACCTTAAATATTATTTCACAATTATAAATTTTAGTTTAACTTTAATTAAAATTTGACTAACATTAGACTATAAGGTGTGTTCAAAGTGTCCACCTTCGGCTTCAACACAAGCTTTTTATTACAATTTTGTCTTCATGGCTGAACGCCATTCTCTAACGATTTTTGTTGACATTTGGTTTCGATATGTAAATTAACGACGTCATTATGACGTAATTTTTTTGTAAGGCCGTTCATAAATTGCCAATTTGTAGATAATTATCTCATGATCAAGAATGTTTTGAAATTTTGACAATCGATGAATATTTACCAGTTTTATTCACATTATAAAAAGGGTGCCCGATTTATTGGGACACAGTGTACATGTGCTAAGTGCTTGTACAATAATTATTGATAAGCACTTTTAAAAGCGGACTGTGTTTTTAAAAGAGTTACTTGGACATTAAGGATTACATTTTTTAATAGTTAACTATTTACGAATTAACAATTAATTCATAGTTAACTTTGACTAAATGTATTCCTCAGTGAGTTGGGCTCAAATACAAAATTAACGTTATTTATTGTTTATCTTTTCATTGTATTATTACTTTTTAGTATTTGTAACTAGTTCTACTTAGTAGCTACTTAGTACTTAGTTATTGTTCATATTAGTAGCCCTAGTTAAGCTATGTAGTTCAAATGTTTTCCACCAACCAACATAAGCAAACAAACCAGAAAAATGATGCTTGGTTCTAGTGAGCAATGTATTCGAAAATGAGGAAATGTTGACTAAGTTGGATCTCTAAGAGGCGGAAGATAGAAATAAAATGGGAGATAGTGATATCCAGAGTTATTATTATTATTATTTCATAAATTTCTTACGAGCGCAAGGTCACACCGAAATGTGAATCTGAGAGTTCAGTCTAAAGTATACATGGTTTTCAACAACGAGAATTTTAAAAACACTTTATCATAGGTTTTGCCAGAACTTTGGCTTCAAACTCTGTCACTGGCTTTTATCCTAGCATATTGCCAACATATTCTATGCTCAACTGACAATAAGTAACACTGATTTCTCTGGAAAAAGCATTTCGGTCTGAGCTAAATCCACCATTATATGCAGTGCAATTGGTCGTTGCTACTTGCATTTGGGGATTAGATTGTCTACATGTGGGTCAATCTTCTCAAGATAACATAAGACAGATCACAGGATACTGCTGGCTCTTGTCTTCCAGAGGATATTCTGCTTTGCTGCTGCTATCTAACAGCTTAATTATCCCGTTAGATTGGATGCGTACACATTACTCTTGAGTTGATTAATAAGGTCGTAATCTGCAACCACATACTGTTTTAGTGGCTTAAGACTGATCTGTATATATATATATATCTGTATATAATATATATCTGTATATAATATATATATATATCTGCATAATATATATATATATATATATATAATTATATATCTGTATAATAGTATATATATACTATTATAATAGAGAGAGAGAAGTACATCTAGCCTGAAGGGAAAGATAATAGAGAGAGAGAGATACTCACTTTTGTCAGATTTTTGATTTCGTGTTTTGCTTCAGAAGCAAGTTGTTTATTGCACGGATTGAGAATTTTGTGGTTAGAAGCTCTGCAATGATATTATGCTGCATCTTTTTGCCCTTCCTTGCATTACCTTAACTTGCCACATGTCTTCTCTGGCTTGCCTCAATGTGTCTCCTTATCATACCTTTGATAGGTGTAAAATGTGATAGATATAAGTGTTTGAAGTTATATACCATAATGTATGCTTACCTGCGCGATTGCTGCATAGAGACTCATTCCTCCGCGGCTGGGCTTCGGCTCAGATCATCCGAGAGGTCTGATTTGCGTGTGCGGAGAATGAGAACGTGCTTCGGCGATCGTGCCTTCTCGGTCGCTGGTCCTCGTTGCTGGAACAGTCTTCCTCTCGCTATCCGATCAGCAGGCTCAGGGGACTCTTTTAAAGCCAGGCTAAAATCACACTTGTTCGCTAGGGCTTATCCGGTGTAGCTGGTTTTCTGTAAGGCGCCCTTGTAACGGCATGGCTGTGTTACTGCGCCATATAAATCGTCGTAATTAATTATTATTACACAAATGCATAAATGTATACATGCATACATATTGACATACACAAAAACATACATACAATCATACATACATACATATTACATACATACATGCATGCATGCATACATACATACATACATACATACATACATACATACATACATACATACATACATACATACATACATACATACATAATTATAATGCATGCATATTGCATACGCAATTTTAGCTTGCACATGCTTGACATGTAATAGAATTTTAAATGCTATTATCGCTTAAGATCTTCAGTGCTATTTGAAGTCGGCAGATAATAATTATTGACATCAAAGTCTTGAGGTAAGTTCTAGGGAAGCCAAGACGATGTGACCTCTATTTAAAACGAATAACCAGACGGGGGTCAATGGTTAATGTTAACGGCTAGCACAGCAGCAGAACCATGGGAAATAAGCTAAGGAAAACAGTGGCAGGTGCCCAAAGTTGGCCAGGTGAACACTTCAGTGGGAACACTATTGACCCACTACCAACCGACCCACAGACCCACGGTTCAGATTCCTGGAGTGTCCGGGAGCGAAGGCCTACGGGGAATGAATGCTTTGTGATCTCTGTTCCTCTGCTCCGGGGGTCTGGGATTTGAATTTGATTTATGCTGGTTCCCTGGCTGCTACGACTCTCCGTGTCCAGAGGCTGCTGCGGTCGCATACGCTACTCAGCTGAATGGGAGATAGGCAATAGAAGAAGATTGGCTTGGCAGGTCGGTCTTCTCCAGATTTATGTGGTCCAGTGATTTCACGCAGGAATTGTCTTGTGCAAATGTTATTTATTATATTTAACATTCCAGGATGAAGTACCCTGACAGATGTTGTTTCTGATCGCAAATTATATTCGTGAAATTTAAGGCGATTGCCGACTCTATGAAAGCGGTTAAGATATGTTTCTTAATGGGTTTTTTGGTGATGATTCGGCGTAAGTTTGTGTGTATATCAGTGTAGTGGTTATGATATTGGAGTGCCAGCACAGAGGCTGAGAGTTAAAATCCAGAGCTCTAAAATAAGTACACTGACCATTGTAACCATGCATTGTCATTGGCAATATCAGCAAGGGGGGGGGGGAGAGATTTGACTATGGATGTACCATTTTGGGCCAAGACTAAGACAGATGAAGTTGATAATACAACCCATGGCTTTGCCACTTAAGAGGCTTGAGTGGCTGCTCTTCTTCTGTATAAACACACACATGCATGCAGACACACTCAAACACACATGCATGCATGCATGCACACACACACACACAGACACGTGCGTGCGCACACACACTCATGGAGAGGCTTACATACATGTAGAATTGTACATACACACATGTGGACACTCACACATGCATTACAATAATTATAGGCATACATTTTCATGTGTGTTAATAAACAGATATGAGCGTATACAATAATGTTTCATTCAGTTAATATATTGTGCTTTTGAGTGGCTGGTCCTATTTTTCTGCCATATGGGTTCATTGCTGTTGTAGCTCAGTTGCAACATCATTGAAAACTGTTTTTGTGTGGTATACTGAAGCCTTGCAGGTGTGCTTCATGTGAGAATGAAGTCAGAGGAATCTAAGGTTTCTGTTGGACCTTGCTTGCTGGAAGTGTTACTGACAAATGTGCTTCTCGTGCGCTATGCATGATTCATTGCGCTTAGTAGAGATTGGGGCTTCACCAGAAAATATTAGGGTACAAAGGGTTCTGTGGGCCAAAAACTTTGGGAAACACTGGCTTAAGGAACTGCTCTTATGTTTCTTTGCATTCCTTCCAATCCAGACCAATTGCCTGAAAGACATTCAGTGAACTTCAAAGTGCTTTTGTTAGATCTGTTAATATGTAGGCTAGGGTATTCAGTTGTTTTCTATTGTAATGTAAAGCCATTGATCACAGAATTTATCAAATGCATTGGCTGAGGTTTTTTTATGCAGGTGGAGAGTTAGTTTGAATGACGAGGTAATAATGAGATGGCTTTCTAATTTGGTTAACTTTCATCCCAGATTCATCCTCAATCGTCCACTATTTAATGGATTTTCTCAGTTCCTCCCACTTGAGAATGGGGTAAATGTGTACTGTGGAGATTGAATCTCTCTGCATCATGGGATATCTGTCACCCTGGCTGTCATTTCGGACCCCATAACAAAGAACCTACCCAAGAATCAAACCATTGTGATTACAGACCAGTACC
Organism: Lumbricus rubellus; assembly: GCA_945859605.1. NCBI lineage: Eukaryota > Metazoa > Annelida > Clitellata > Crassiclitellata > Lumbricidae > Lumbricus > Lumbricus rubellus. The sequence goes on along the minus strand of CAMAOG010000121.1, from coordinate 11,395 downwards.
AAGTTGCTTTAGTACCACCCTCTGCCAGAAGAGTCATATGTCAAATGCCATATGTCATGGGATTGTGGGTGTGAGGCTCTTAAGATGTCATTAGGGTTACAATGCCGGGGAGGAGTAGCTGTGAACCCTGGCCCAACACCTCTGCACACCTGCCACAGCTAATGCTAAGTACCTCCCTGCCTTACCCTATTAGATTTCTTTTGATGTGAGACCTTAGAGAAGAGAGGAAAGGAATTTTGGTCAACTGAGCTTCAAAATGAGGCCCCCCCATTGTGTAGGGGCCTCTGGACACTTTATATCTGTTCCTTGGATCCTGTTCTTTGTTATTCAGTGCAGTGTAAGTTTCCTTTGCATTGTCAATCTGCACTAAATGGATTTCTTTTTCAAATGACTCATTCACTTGAGAAGCAGAGGTAACAGTGGTCATCACTTGTCATTATCATTCTTTTGCCTCTCTCCTTCAGAACAGTATTTGTGGCTGACTCTCTATAATCAATGCCCTGGCTGCTTCTGCATCAAAACTTCGGCCTGACAAACTGTCATCCGGTCTCTTTCTCTCTCAAAGAAATCTCGAGTACTCAATGCGACAGTTTCTCATTTTGCCTGTCATTCATCTTATCCTATGCAATGGACAAGTCCAGCCAGGTCAGCTTCTTGCTGCTGACCAATTTACCGACCAACCCATCTACCTATGGCCTTCACTGCGGACACACCGAGTGGCACAGACAGTCTTCTATACTTGACTGTATACGCACATGTATTTAAATAGTTCGTGTAGTTCACATGGATGTCCTGTTGTCCTCAGGTATTTTTGCAAGGGTGGGGCAAAACACAACTTGGTCATGGTAAAAAAATTGAGCAGGAGCTTGAAAAATGCAAACAGGAACTAAGGAACATGTGTATCTTTTATGAAGGTTTCTAACTGTACATTTCTTGGTTTTTACTCTGTGCATGTAAGTAAACAAATAAATGGATGTGTGTTTGTATGTGGGCAGTAGATAAATAGGTGAACCTGTATGTGCATAGTATTGTCGGCTGCATATTTTTGAATGTCGTATCTGCATTAGATCAAGCTCATGCTTGCAAGGCAATGCACAGTTTACAACTGGTCTGTTAAGATTGCATATAAAAATTATTATCTCCAACATTGTGCATGTTGGCTGGTTTTAATGCACGTGAGATGTGCGTGTGTGCCTGTTTGTGTATGCATGTTTGCATATGCAAAAATATTTTCCACCATCAATACTAATTTTGTAAATGCATATTGATGCATGCTAAGACCTTGAGTTTGTTGTTGATGTTATAAGTTCCTTAAAACTGATCGCTGAATTCGCTGATCAGTCATTTGCCGATGAATATATCCGTCAGAATCATTTCAGAACCTTTGTCAGTTGGTCTGTAAATGAAAGCCAATATTTCTGACTAAAGGTCCGCTGTGGGCTTGATCTTTCATCTCGTTGAGACCATTATGATTTTCCCCTGTTGCAGGATGATTTCTTACCTGCTTCCTTCCTCTTCCTGGTTGAGGCCTTTATAAGGTGTCAGTGAAAGGTCATTAAGAGGATCCTTCTTGGGGATGATTATACCGATTACACTGCCCACATCCCTTTTCTATGCAGATGACATGGCAAGGTGGTTTTTAGGACTAATATATCTAAATAGTTAAGTGTCATATGTCAATCTTCACATGCATTGAATGATATGAGAAGAATCCTCTGTCACATTGTGTGTATGTATAAAAATTATATACATACCCCTAAACATGGCCATCCCTCTGGACATAAATCTCTGGGATAAAAAAATAAAAGTCACTTGGACCAAAACCTTCGCCACTGCTTGCCCTTTTGCAGTGCCTGTCCCAGGCCTGGATAAAGGAGGAGGTCAGCTCTGATGATCTTCATTATCACACAGGATCTTTAAACTGTGCAAGTCTCTGGACTAAAGCATCCCAGACTAAGACATGAGCCTCCCAGGCTAAGACATATTCCTGCAACACTACACAGGTCTTTGCCTTTCAAATTATACCTCTGTGAACATTCCTTTCGTTTTTATATTTGTCTTCTCTGGCTTCTTGGTGTGCATAAACCCCCCCCCCCAGCCCCCAGCACATATTATCCCTCCATTGCTGTTCTCAATAAATTCCACGATATAAACGAGAACTAAAAAACACGAAACGATTCTGATTCTTGCGTCTGAATTTTAGATGTCCTCGTTTTATAATATAATTATGGTCAGTCGGATAGTGACTCCCTTCCGTCATTGTAAAGTTTAATGCCATGGCAGAAGTAGTCTACTCAGACATAGGCCTAAGCACCACTTTTCTCCTACCAATATTATATATCAGTGGCTCAGTGCAAACAGTTAAGCCTCAAGCATTCAGCCACTGCCTTGCAGATCCAAAGGATTCCTACAGTGATCACAAGTAAGTAAGTATTTTCTTTATTACTCCACTTGCAAACGCACAATGGGACATAAAGCATCGTTATAATACATCAAAGTAATAAAGGGTAATAAAAGGTACAAATTAAATCACAAGTTGAAAAAAATTACTAAATTATATATTAGCGTCAAACAGGTCACAGCATTCGGGTGATAATAAATTCCTTTCCAATCAATGAATCACAGCATTAGGCCTACTTCTCCAGATTATGTGAGCGAGACATAAGGGGGAATCCAATTGTCTGTTGGGAGAAGATCATGCATGGAGGACATGCCCGGGGTCACTGAGGTCACTGAGAATAAAAGTAAAGAGTGTTGCCCTCTGCTGTGGGGGTCAGTAGTACCTTTGTTCATTGGTTGCAATGGTTGGAGCTTTAAAATGCAGCCTAGGGCGATTGTTGTAACGATTTTGCACTTCTTAGAAGTACATGGCTCTCGTTCGCGATCACTGCCTGTAAAAGTTTCATCTCTACCTCATTACTCGTCTCCTCAATTCATTGTTGCCCAGTGGATCATTGATATAATCTCTATTTTTTTAACAGAAACCTTAACAGAAACAACTCATACATAGTATTATGTTTTGGTTAACTTTTCAACGATAGGAGAATAGTCCAAAGAAATGATAAACTGATGTTCAAGGCAGCTTTCTAATATAGTCTTCATTTTATGTTATAAGGTCAATCAGATAATGACTTTCATTCTCTCATTTTAGATATCAATATCTTCTCAGAAGTAGCGCAAAAACTGATACTCAGATCAAATGTATGCTTTTATTCTGCCTAGCAAGATTTATGCAAGATTTAAGTTTGTAAATGAGCCAGCCGAGTTTAAGCGGGTCTTTTAGACCTTTGTCGGCTGACTCATTGACCTGCACTAATATTAAATTTATAACAATTATTTCCTTGTTGAAGTTTTGTTGTTGTTAATGTCTGTTTCTGTTATGTGATTATTGATGTGACATGCAAGTCAATAAATGAACAAAATAAAAAAATAAAAAAAATAGCCTATATCAAAGCAGGCACTGAATGGTGGGAAAGAAATTTTGTCCAGAGGGGATTTTTGTCCTACATAAAATCAGAGGTACTCTTAAAGGGGGGGATTGTATCCGGGAGGGAAACGTGTCCTACTATACCTCATTAGTTAGAGATGACAGATTGAAGTGCAGTATGTAAAAATTATTCAAAGAAAATTATGCACAGAAGGAGGAGAAAGAGGAGGTGTGACCATATGAATGCATAATCAATAATTATAATTTTTTATGAATATATAGATACAGACAAACTACATATTAGAAGGCATAGTTTAGGCCATCATGGAGACAACTTTACATAATTGACAATTCACTGTAACTTTCAAAGATCCATTTAAGACATGACACACTGCACCAAAGGTTCAGGACATGTACATTTGGAAGAAGTGTTAAAGATGTCCTTGATTTCCCACTGACCTCTGTTGATTCGTTGGTCAATCAAGCATGGTCAAGCAATGATTGAACTAGACGTAGATGACCACTGACATTCCACCTTCATCTCCCTATTATTTCAAGTGCTTGAAATAACACTTTGCTCTTGCCTGCCACAGCGGCAGCGGTCGTAGGCGATGGTGGTGCATAGTGTGTGGCGCCTTAAATTGGTTGGACTTTATCTGTTTCCAATTCGCCAGATGTACTGTGGCTTGGAAACATCGTTGATTGGTAACCCTATGCACTGCTTCGCCCGTCTTTCGTTGGAGTTGTTATTTGACCTGTGCCAGCCACAGTTAATGGAACATAAATGAAATTCAGCTTCATATGACCAGTCTATTAACGATTCTTGAAGCCTCACTGGTTTTTAAATGATTCTCAAAATAACTTCTGCCGTTGAACGAACCATAAATATATATATATATCTATGTATATATATATATATATATATATATATATATATATATATATATATATATATAGTTCAGGATTTATATACAGCAATTTTCAAAGATCACGGCGAAATGTTTGTTTGATCATCATAATAATTATGTGCTATTTATCAAACCTTGGCATAGAAAAATTCCATTGGTTTTTATGCACCTTGAAACGTGCATCAAATGTACCTGCAACCGCGAGGCAATATAAAAACCAGCAATATTAAAAAATATCAAATGTCGATAACTGTCAGAAAATATCGAATACCAATACGTTAACTATACCTGATCCAACTGTGTGGCTAACTTCTGTGACGGTAATTTGCAAAATTTCAGTCTGTGTTGCTTGACGTTTTGATTGTAGTGTAATGTAAGTTTGTAACTAAGAAAGCATTTCCAAAAGCACTGAGCACTTCCAAATTTTTTTTAGCCCTGAACGTTGTGAAATTATAGTTTGCTTCTGCCTTTCTGTGTAAGAAAGTGCTTATTGAAGTCCATTGGTTTTTAAGAGGTGGCAAAATGGTTTAATATTATCTCTCTCTGCCAGGAGCATGTGGCATGATGATGATGATGATGATGACGACGATACCGTCATGGTGGTTATGTAGAAGCAGAATATTGTTCAGGTGCAGAAGGACGATAGCAATCCATCATCAAATTTTTTTATCCTCATTAGACAGTTTTTTTTACAACCTTGATGAGATGAATATATTTAACCACAAGAGCTAGTGATCATATTTCACGATGAATTTTCAGTTTTTCTGTACACTTATTTGGGTTGCTAAAATAACAGAATTGCAATTTCGAGATGTAGTAGTCTAGAAGGGAAGCATTTTTGAGGATTCAACTCCAAGGTTGGTCATTAGATAATTGGCTACACTTCTACAGAACTGCGTCGTCACATATCTATAGAGATACACTTTTTGTTGGCATTTATTCATTCATTCATTCATTCATTCAGAGCATTTATATAGCGCCCCTTCAAGAAACTACTCAGAGGCGCTCCCAGCCCAGCCACGGATAAACAGAAACGTGGCTGGCCAGTGTTCACACGCCGAGGCGCCACACACCTATTCTCGATAGATATGTGTGTGTGTCTGTGTCTGTGTGTGACCGTTATATGTTATTTTAATTGCAAATGGTGTATAATAATAGTTTGGATAGAATGTATTGTTATGTTATACATGATTAGTAAGAGCCAGCAACAGTTAGTTAATAGAATCAATGAAGAATATTCATTAGACTGAATGTCCCTGCTCATCATCTTCATACAGCAGTTTATGCAATAGCCTAGAACTGAAACTAATTGTTCCCCATGATGCTTATTAACTGTACAGTTGTAGGCGAGTTGACTAAGGTGAAACATAAAAGAGAAATCTTAAACCAAATTTTTACCCTGGCCAGGACTCGAACCACCAACCTCTGGATTAACAGTCCAACATCCTAACCATTACACCATCCTGAACTTTCCTGAAGCCAGGTGTGTATATGCAGAGAGAGAGGAGGTTGTGAGGTACGAATGGACTGGGTGCCATGCACAGGGTGGTCTGGTCTTAATTAGGAAGAGGAGGAAGTGGAGGTGGAGGAGGTATATTGTATTGATTGGTTTCTGATCTTTGTTTCCTCCAGAACCTGGTGGTCTTATCATGTACCATGATTCCAGACCATCTACTAATATCCTGTAGATAAGCAGACCATCCTACTACAGACATCTGCACCCAAAGGATGGTGAGAGTATTTCCAAGATATAGGTGCAGATAAATAGATAGACAAGCAAAGAAGAAAAGAATTAAAACAGACAGACAGAAAGCACGACAAACGGACATACAGGCAGGACTTCATAGAAGGACTGAAAGTAAGACTAACAGACAGACACACTCGAAGAAGGTTGACAGGCTGTTATACAGTCAGATAGACAGACAGGCATACAGACAGATACAGACAGACAGGCATACAGACACATGCAGACAGATAGACATACAGACAGAAGAGACAGAACTGTGATGAGCAATGGTGTGACTTGGACATGTGATGCTAGCTTCTTAATACTATGCATGACTAATTCCAGGTTTTGCAGTTTAAGAGGAGACCTTGCTCCACAACTGCTTAAATGTTTGCTTGGCAGATATAAAGAAAACTATCCTTGAAGTCCCATATTAAAAATGGAGCTCCTAGAGCGACAGAGGAGTGATAGAGATAGAGAGAGCTATGATATCCACCTGTAAACAATTGCATGGACTCAGCAATGCTATGGTTCTGTTTTCTTAATGAAGGTATTCACTGAAAGGACATCTGGTGAGCTGAACCTGAACTCAGAAGGATGATGATGATGAGGATGATGATGATGTTGTTGTCTGGCTTCTGGCCACCATGTCTCATCGTCGTCTGGTCATCATTGATGCTTGTCTGTTTAGGAGGTAAGGCTTTGTTTACTTTGCCAACTCTTGTTTATCTATTCATCAGTACCCGGCCAAGAGCAGCAGCTTCCTCCAACCAGCAGCTGCCGTCTTGAAGTGGTGCTTTACACATGTCCAATTACATTGCCTTCCATTGTACTGTCAAGAGGCAAAGGGTTTACTTTGGCAACAGGGCAAGGAGATGCAGTGACTTAATTCCTGTTCTTCATAATAATTATGGTGACCATTTCATTTAAGTAATTAAGTAAGTTGCCTTTATTTGCATCTGACAATCACACATGCATTGCATTGTATATATGGATTAACAAAGACCATAACAGACATATTTGACAAAAACCCATATTATATTAGCAGGAGCAGATTTATAGACGTTGTTGCGAAGTTAGATATGACTAAAAATGCACCGATTAAAAAAATACTTTTTTGCATTTTGGATTTTGCAGCTGGTATCACGAATTGCAGAGGAAGTACTTCTCTTTGTAAGTACGTTGCGTAGAACTGCGATTTCTGGAAGAGATTTCCCTCTGCTGGATGGAGCAGCTCTTCTGTAACATGTACAGCTGGTCCATGTGGGCATTAGAGCAGTCCTTAGCAACTGGAGTTATGATTTACATACTACCGTACGGTCCCTACGATAAGCATTGGTTTGGATATAAGGGGTTAACTTCGGAATTTAGGGTTAATTTGTTTTCAAGTTCTTTTTCCCACGGTTTTACACAGAAACTATTGTGTTGAAAATAAACAAATTCTGGTCGGCGCTTTCTAGAACAGAAATTGCCAATGGCTGGTTTGGATTGGCCGCCGTAAACATGCACAGATCATAAGCACTTGGTTTCTTTCTTTCGATATTTCAAAAAGAAATGCTCCACATTTGCTGCCAGCGTTATTGGCGGCGGTATGATGAAGGGCTTACTAAAAGTCATTCAGTCAATGGTACTTATATTCAATATTTTTTTATTTTCCTTCCAGCTTTATTTTAATGACGAGCAATGTTCCTTAGATGTATTCAACCACAGTCCTGCCAGATATAATTAATAGCACCTGCACTGCTTTCAGTCTAAAGAAATAGTTGTAGGAAGTGCTTAAAGCGTAGAAAAGAAGTGCCTGGGTGCTCCTTACCTTACCAGGCTGTGCTGGCCATTAAGTGGCAGGATGGTGTGCAGATTTGAAAATAAGTGCATGGACGTCGTCCATGACCGTCCAGTCGCACTTTAGGCCCTGGTTGTAGGCCTTTTATGGAAGTGGTGATAGTCCGTGGTTTTTCACATGTTGACCGATTCTGCCATGGACCAGGTTCAGTGTGTGTTGTGTCACTCAGGATGGGGGAGACCACTGGTCCAGTAGTTAGCATGCTGAAGTTTTTAAAACCCTTGCAGTGGAATAAGATTTTTAAAGATGGCTGCTTCATTATTGCCCCCAGTGAGCTGTGATAAATAATAGATGAGTATGTCAGCAGACACTACCAACGGGTAGAATCAAATTTAGAAAGAGAAAGGACTGGCCGGCCACTTGCTGAGACTAGGAGAATTAAGTCGATTTTCTGTCCTTGTGATTCGTCTTAAAAAGCAGCCACATAACTTAATTCTATAAGTCCTGGACTTCCATACGTTAGTCTTCTAATTTTATATATAAGTATATTTCATGATTTTCTAAAAAAATTAAACTTTTCATGTAGTAGCCTAGTAGGCTATCTTCGTTTGTTCATAATTCTAATTTATCACACTGCAACCAGGAACAGCTATTTCTTGACTTTTTGTAAAGAATGGAAATACATACATTGAACATGAGCTTTTGTAAAGATGCAAAATGTAGTTATTTCTGTCGGGAAGTTTTTGACTTTACAGAAAATTTTGTGTGTCGTGCTGCTAAATCTTGCTTAGTTTTCTTTCCATTCTCTTCTGGTCACGGCAGGTTGCGATAAATACGGACAATGCGTGTTTTCCCCCGCAGTTGGTTGCATTCGTGTTTTTCTATGACACGCTAGAAACATCTGATCCCTGTTACATTGATCGTCCGTGTTTCTTACCCAAGGGATTCATACAATCAAATTCTTCCTCTTTTACTATTCATCGATGTTTATGTTGCTGGGGTCAGCAAGCTCATGATTTGTACCTGGAGTCCGACAAAGAAACTAGGCTTTGGAGACGTCGTAAGTACATGACCCTAGGTACTGTTGCTCAGTAAAGAAGTCAGTGGAATGCCTTTTTACACCTGATATATTCGTATCTATTTTCGTTTCACTTTCCCGAAGTTGTAGAACATCGGATCTAACTTTGGGAGAGGAATGCAGGGCTTTTTTTTAGCATGCAATTGTACACAAAATGTGCAGTTCTAAATGGATTTGTGCAGTTGTAGAGGCACTTTTGTACAATAAAAACTAGCAAAATAGGGTCATTGTCCTCCGATTGGAAGTAATTTACCATGGAGGATGCGAAGGAAAATAAGGGGTTGTGCAGTTATAAAAATTCCTTAAAAACAGCCCTGGGGGAATGTGTGCGTAAATCACCTGTGTTTTGCCAAACTAGACTTAGGATTTCTGTGGAATCAGGACAGACAATAAGTTTGCAGTGAAACTTGATCTCTCTTCTTGCATAAAATTTTCCTTGCAGCCTTTTTCTAACTTTGACTAGCATCATTGAGGCTGAACTGTATTAAAATAAATATTACATATCTTAGACAGATCATGCAAGCTCTGATTTGTACAGATTATGGAAGTATTGGACTGGTATTTTCATTAATTGGGAAGAATATCCAGGAAATGAACAATCAGATGCAATTGCAATTCCTTTTAAAAGTCAATTCAAAATTTGCATTGCAGACAAGTTAATATTATTTTAAGCAGTAACTCTAACTGAACATTGCAAATTGAACTTGATATTTAAAAGTAACTCCATCTACGAATAATTTGCTATTTAATAAAATGATTCCAACATTGTGAATTATTTAATATTTTAGTTACTCCAACTATGGGCTACATTGCAATGAATTGGATTTTAAAAACAAATGTACATTGTGAATGATTTTACATTTAAGTGGTAACTCTTACAATTCATTGCAAATGGATCTGATATTTAGACAGTACTTTACTATAATTGCTCTTTGTGAATGATTTGTCAATAAGTAATGTGCAGACTATGTGGGAGCGGAAGTAAAATAAGCACATTGAACAGCTTCTGTTCGGTTTTATCCAGTATTGAGTTTGAGTGTTTTATCAGATTTTTAAGAGTCTTGGTATTTCTATGAATATGCTGCTTTTAAAAGAAATGCTGTTTGCTTAAGATGAAATGTGGCATTGGTCCATTTTGTGTTTAGTCTGATGTTCAATATTTGTCCTTTTGTGGATTTCAACAGATATAATAAAACGATTTGCCACCATTGTTACTTGTTACTGCCCACCTTCACATAGCTGGACTAATAAGAAATCGACAAGCAGAAACAGTGTTGACCAACCAATGGATATACATTTTTGTGTGTATGATGATGCTACCATGTCCATGATGCCTTCCATTGTGTGGATGGCATGGACAGTTCGTACTGCAGCTGCACCTGTACTCTTTTGTTTCATTAGCACCGCCCTCCTCCTCCTCCTCCTCCTCCTCCTCCTTATCCTCCTTTTCCTCCACTCCTCCTCCTGCCTCCTCCTCTTCCTGCCTCCTCCTCCTCCTCCTACTCCTCCTCCTCCTCCCCTCCTCCTACCTCCTCCTCCTGCTCCTCCTCCTACCCTCCTACCTCCTCCTACTCCTCCTCCTGCCTCCTCCTCCTGGTCCTCCTGCTCCTCCACCTCCTCTCGTGACTGGTGACCGAGACCCAGTGGCCTTCCGCTGCTATGAATCATACTGGTCGACATCCTATTAGGTTTTCAAATTGTCACAAATCCGGTCTTATTAGGACGGAGCAATGGGTGCCTTTATGAAAAGAATGACATGCATAGAAATTATTTATGTGCAAAGATAAGCTGTCATCTAATTGCTTATAATGACTTTGACCCTTCACACTTGGTTTCAGCAGTGCTTATTAATACAAAGCTTGAAAAGTCTAGAGCAGTAATATTAATAAATATATGCTTCGACTGAGCTACGGCACCAGTGGCGGCGCCAGCTCTAAAATTTCGGCAGGTCGCGTCGTGGTCATGGGAACTGTTTGGCAGGTCGAAGAAATTGATGAATGAATTTGAAGCGCATAGGCCTACTACTTAGACCTCTAAACTTATATTTACCTGCTAGATAAGTTCAGACGTAGACCTAAAAGACAATTGGATGTAATAATTGCACAGCACTAGTGATCTTTTGGGCGAGGAAAAATGTTAATTTTTCATTTAACACTCTTAAATAAAATAATGTAAAAGATATTAAAAATTCCAAAGTTTTTTTAGGCAGGTCATCAGGCAGGTCGTGAGCAAAATAGGCAGGTCAAATGACCTGCCGCGACCTCCCGTAGCGCCGCCACTGTACGGCACTATATAAATCGTCTTATTATTCTTATTATTTTATTACCATTATTATTTTCTTTTCTTTTCTTTTTAGTGCCCTATGTATTTATGATCCCTCAGGCTTTATTATTATTATTATTATTATTATTATTATTATTATTATTATTATTATTATTATTATTATTATTGTTGTTGTTGTTGTTGTTGTTGT
>CAMAOG010000119.1:0-56151 GCA_945859605.1 Lumbricus rubellus | reverse complement strand
CCCTAACCCTAACCCTAACCCTAACCCTAACCCTAACCCTAACCCTAACCCTAACCCTAACCCTAACCCTAACCCTAACCCTAACCCTAACCCTAACCCTAACCCTAACCCTAACCCTAACCCTAACCCTAACCCTAACCCTAACCCTAACCCTAACCCTAACCCTAACCCTAACCCTAACCCTAACCCTAACCCTAACCCATTACCTCTGATGAAGACTAAAAAGTCGAAAGCTCAGGTTTTTTGAATAAAGATTTTGTTTAAAAGGTAGACAAGTGTGTTTCAGTTTTGCTTATATAGGGGCAATAGTATAGATAGGAAGAGTAGGCTACTTCTTAGCAGTCAGAGAAAAGACAATGCACAATAACAGAAACGATAATCGAACAGTGGACAATAGACCACCCAGAGACAAGGACTATAGCCACAGACAGACTTACTACAAGCCTCAAACGGATTATAGAGCGATGAACACTCGATACGAACCGACGAGAGCGGAACGTGAGACAAGAGCGCGTCCACCTGAACGCGAATCGCACGCCATGGACGAGAAACTTGACCGTCTTATCCACGTCGTAGGTGAAATGAACAACAGGATTTCACGGATTGAAGCAGGCGAACGTGAGAGGGACCCACCCCCAAGAAGGGCAAGCGACCAGGGAAACGGCAGCCATTCAAGGCCAACAACCAACAACACTGACCCTAACAGACAAACCAGACGAGACGGTGAAGCCAACAACACTCGCACAAACTACTGGAACAGCGGCAGCCAGTCAAGGCCAACAACCAACAACACTGACCCTAACAGACAAACCAGACGAGACGGTGAAGCCAACAACACTCGCACAAACTACTCGAACAGCGGCAGCCATTCAAGGCCAACAACCAACAACACTGACCCTAACAGACAAACCAGACGAGACGGTGAAGCCAACAACACTCGCACAAACTACTGGAACAGCGGCAGCCATTCAAGGCCAACAACCAACAACACTGACCATAACAGACAAACCAGACGAGACGGTGAAGCCAACAACACTCGCACAAACTACTGGAACAACGGCAGCCATGCAAGGCCAAGAACCAACAACTCCAACCCTAGCAGACCAACCAGAAGGGACGGTGACATCGACAACACACTTCGCTCAAACAACCCGGACTTCTCAGGGATTGTTAAAGCGCTATACAAAGTGGTTCAACTACAGCACCACCTAGACAATTGGGAGGATATACCATACGCCATCCAGCGTGACCTTAACTACTTTATTGATTACATAACACCAGCTGATCCAACGGACGACATACAGGAACTGCTGGCAGGCATATTTGTCTCTGCAGGTCACGAGACGCAGTGCCATATGCAGATGCACTTCCGCCAGAGACTGGAAGTACACAGAAACTATCTGAAGCATGTGAATCCTATTGACAAAGACGGAGCCATTGCGATAGCATTAAAACAACTTAGAGAAAGACTGGGAAGAAAAATGTCAGCCAACACACTGATGCTCATGCTGGAGGAGGAGGCAAAAAACATCGGCATCAACCACGGCAGACAGACGACGACCACAACAACCAGATCGCCAACAACAGCACCTCCAACCAAGCGGATAAACATGCAGAACACCCCACCATCGATCAACCACCAGCGACAGCCCCAAGAACCACAGGACGAGGTCGACCACCAGCGACAACCACAAGAACCACAGGACGAGGTCGAGAGTCAGCATGAACGTCAAGAGAATGCCTTTGTCGAGGACATCGCAGACAACGAAGAGGGACAAAACATCCAGGTCTTGGAATACGGACAAGAAGAGGGCGAAGCACAGGCTTTCGAAACAACCGACGAAAGAAGACAGAACAATAACAGAAGAAAACGCAAACGGTTCAGGAAGACAGTACATGGACCACACACTAAACACTTTTGGAAGGTGGACCTTCAACCGGAAACTACGACCCTGGTCATCAGCGACTCCAACATGACACAGGTGGACGAGGAGGAAATACCGGAAGGCTGGCAACTGGAAGTGTTCTCCGGGGCCCAATTCTCACATGCCGCTAGACTCATCAAACAACTGCAGCCAGACAGACCAACTGAAATCATAACCTCCATTGGAATCAACCACCGGACATGGGACTTTACAAAGTCAACATACAGAGAGACCCAGAGAATACGCGAGGCCAACCGGGACGGACCACACAAACTACACGCAGTGGGAGTGAACTTCAGCACGTCATTGCCAACCGCAGAAAAAATCAATCTACAAAGAACCAACGACCGCCTCAAACTGATCTACGGCCAAAACTTCATCGACCCAATCCATCCGGACGCGGTGCACACGGAGCAGGACGGCATCCACCACACACACTCAACCGCAAGAACGGTATGGCACACCCTGTTAGAACACATCAACAATCAATCAAAAAACTAATTAACACTAACCACAATAAGGACTCACTTACTAACACACACACTCAAACATCCAACGTTCTCAATCTATCAAAACACACGCTCTCACAAACAGACCTAGAAACACTGGAATTCGGTATTTCTTTTGTTCCATCCATCACCATGGTACCGACAGATTCTATTCTAACCTCACAGGAAAGACTTATACGAAGACTAAAACTAATTGACCACTTTGGTGACGAAGACGAGGGGGAGACATTGGGTCCTATACCGTTTCACAGGCTCTTCACAAACCCGAGCAAATGGACTCCAAAAAACATTTCGGATGGAGCAAGGAAAACCATTATAAACTTAAGGGAAATAACAGAAAACATACTCCTTAAATACAAGGTGGACGATAAAAACTTTTACCATTTCAATAATCCGGTACACAACCTAACAAGAGAACAAAGGAGCAGCATAAAAAGTCTAAAAAACAATAATGACATAATAATAAAACCGGCTGATAAGGGAGGCCTGGTCTGCATACTCAACAAGACATCATACACAAACGAAGCATACAGACAGCTAAACAACACAAAGTACTACACGCGGATAGAAGCACCTAGACGTACAGAAACAATACCAAGAATAAATAACATTTTAACCAGACTAAACGATAGGGCTTTCATTACAGACAGACAAGTAGAATACTTGTGGGCAAAAGAGAAGACAGACAAGGACAGAAACTTCTATTTACTGCCTAAGGTCCACAAACCTAAGGAAAAATGGCCACAAAATGACATGCCTGAAGGTAGGCCAATAGTAGCAGACTGCAAAACCGAATCGCGTAGAGTTAGCGACTACATAGACTATTATCTTAAACCACTGGCAAACAAACACCCATCATACATTAAGGATACCTATGAATTTGTTGGTAAGATTAGAGGCCAAAAAGTGGAGAAGAACTGCTTACTTGTAACGGGCGACATAACTGCACTGTATACAAATATGAGTATAGATAGGACCTTGGACGTGGTTAGACGGAGCTTTGCTGACAATCCAGACCCCAACAGACCGGACAATGAACTCATGGAGCTATTAGAGATAACAATGAGAAACAACGACTTTAGATTTGGCAATGAGATATTTCTGCAGATTTTTGGAACAGCCATGGGGAAACCATATGCACCGAGTCTGGCTAATCTTTATCTAGTGGAATTCGACGATAAGGCTACTAACGCTTTTCATATTAAACCAAAATTCTATCATAGATTTCTAGACGACATATTCTTCGTGTGGACAGGAACCCGCGCCGAGCTTACAGAGTACGAAAGGTTCCTCAACACTCTAATTCCAGACATAAAAATATCACTCAATGTCAGCCAGAGTGAAATTAATTTTCTGGACACTACTATATTTAAAAATACAACAGAGACCACCTGCTCACTACAAACGCGTGTATTCTTTAAAGAAACTGACACACACCAACTCCTACACACAGCATCGTTCCACCCCCCACACACAACACGCGGAGTACTTAAATCACAGGTACTGCGTTTTAAAAGACTAAGTTCATTCAAAACAGACTACGACAAAGCATGCCATGTCCTCTTCGACTCTTTGAGGAGGAGGGGTTATAGTAAACGGCTGCTGAGAAAAATGAAAATGGACATATGGCACGACTACACATTGGGGGACGGTGCCCCCCGAAAAACACGGACCATACTCCCCGTTGTGATACCATACTCCCCCATAGGATCACACCTAACCAGGGAGTGGAGAAAGAAAATACTCGCCAATGGGGTCTTTTCAAATTACAAGGTTATTGCAGCATACAAAAAGCACAAAAGCTTAAAGCAAATCCTAACTTATACAGCGCCACAAACGGACCCAGACAGAGACAAAGGGGCACGATCAGATAATGAGGCCGATAAATCGGGTGGGGCCTTGAAGTGTAACGCCCCCAGGTGTCGCACATGCCAGCACCTTTTACCAAGCAAACAATTTACAAGTACATACACTAGACGAAAATATAACATAAAGGAAAAACTCAATTGCAGAAGTCAAAATATAATATATCTAATCACATGCATAAAATGCAAATTACAGTACGTAGGAGAAACACACAGAACATTATCAGACAGACTTAATGATCATAGATCGACTATAAAATTGAATAAAGAAACACCCATTGCCAAACACTTCAACCAGCACGAACATACTATTGAACACCTAACAATAGCACCAATAGAGAAGATGCACAATACCAACAGCCGTGGACCGCGTCTGGAAAGAGAGTCCTACTGGATAAACCAACTGATGACGTACTCGCCATTTGGACTGAACGATAGGCACCCAGAGCCACAACAATGAACAACGGGACAATAACGACACCAACGATTGCATCAGGTTCGCAACCGGGAGCGACAGATTGTGCCAGTGCACCTTGTATATATGTATATTTTTTTCTAAACCTAACCCTAACCCTAACCCTAACCCTAACCCTAACCCTAACCCTAACCCTAACCCTAACCCTAACCCTAACCCTAACCCTAACCCTAACCCTAACCCTAACCCTAACCCTAACCCTAACCCTAACCCTAACCCTAACCCTAACCCTAACCCTAACCCTAACCCTAACCCTAACCCTAACCCTAACCCTAACCCTAACCCTAACCCTAACCCTAACCCTAACCCTAACCCTAACCCTAACCCTAACCCTAACCCTAACCCTAACCCTAACCCTAACCCTAACCCTAACCCTAACGGTAGAAACGATGATAGGTGCGATAGAAACTTTGATAGACGATACGACAATGAAAGGAAACATCACAGACGAGAAAATAACGAACGAGGGTTTACAGCTAGAGCGACCCGCTGGAATAATACAAATGCACCACAGTTGAACAACAGACAACCAAATACTCACCTGCAAGGCGTCCATAATGGACAACCTACCGCTAACCAACACTCGCGCAACCCGGAATTTCACACTCTTTGGAAGACATTGTTCAAGGTAACTCAAATACAACATCACATCGATAATTGGTCACAGTTACCCAAATCCATCGCGAGAAACTTACATTACCTGGGCAAGAACATTAGACCTCCGGACGCAGGTAACGGCCTATCTGATGATATCAAAAACATACTTACCAGCGCGGGTGAAGAGATACGTCAGAAGGTTCATACACACCTACTTGCCAGATTGGAGGCCAACAGGTCCTTGCTTAAAACGATCTTACCCATTGACAAAGAGCGCGCTACAGAAATTGCCTATCGAAACATCACTAAGCGCCTAAACTGCAGGCCGGTTGACGTTCGTCGGGTGCTCGATGCGGAAGGCCGAAATGTAGGCCAAAACTTACCTGTGCGACACCAGCTTCCTTCAACAACCAATCCCTCGGTCAAACGAGCCCGGCCCGAAGCGACGCCACCAGTAACGCCTTCAGATAAATCCAGTAACGCGCAAACGGTGGAGCGCCCCGCTATCGAAAACGCAGAAATGGAAATTGAGGCGACGACTGCACTCCGACAGCCTACCATTACACCTACGCCGACCCCAGACGCACCGTTGGATCCACTCCCATCAATAGCACGAGGTCCCCCATCAATGGTAACCCTACACAACAGACAACCTTCTGAAATTGAAATAATTTCGGACGTTGAAACAATCGTCATTGCTGACGACTGTTTAGCTGGTGCAGTGGCTGCCGATCTGGAGGGACTCCGTATCCAGCTGGAAATAATAAAGGGAGCCGAAATTGGGGACCTTGCTGACGTCGTTCTTGATCTTCCCCGAAACATACCTCAAAATATCGTCATGGTGGGAGGTGTCAAGCACCTCCATACGGGTTCATATCAGGCCTACACCGATAACGTCATGCTAACCGTGCAAAGCAGGATCTCCGCGGGGGCCAAGATGTACGGCCTCGGCTTCTACACCGAGGAGAATCTCACACCAGCCGAAACGGACAATATGCAACAGCTCAATGCGTGCCTACAGCGAATCTTCCAGAATAACTATATCGGTTTACCATCTAACGGCGTTGGAAGCATGAAAATGACCGATGATAAACGTCACTATGATGCTGAAACCGTTCGGATCATACTATATGTTATATATAACCTGCGTGATTTTCTACAGAACGAAAACGAGGATTAGATACTTACCACTCGTCAACGCGCCCGTGAGCCAGCCGGGGCCCAATTTGCCTCCTCCCGTCGGAGAACTTCCATGAGCCCGTGCATCGTACCTTCGGGTATTCTTGTTCCCCTAATTCCTAACCCTAACCCATTGCTTTACAGTACACTACATTATATCTCATAATATTACCTATATTAATTTACAGAGCTCTTAGGGGAGAACATTTAGTTGTTACACTGCACTGTTTCCCGCTTATGCTAATTAGGCCTCATTCAAACCGGTCCTAAACTGGTTTGAATTACTCGTCTAGACAGTGACTGGCGCGTATTTCTGTTTCATTCCTGATGAAGTTGGCGACAACGAAACGTCGAATGTTAAATGTATTACAATAAATATTCTGATTAAAACATGAAGTTCGTCTCGAATTATTACATTATATCACCAGACTAATGCCTAAAAACAGTTATACGCGTAGGAATGACGATAGGCGCGATAGAAACTCGGATAGAAGATACAACAATGAAGGAAACTATCGTAGACAGGAAAATAACGAACGAGAGTTTACAGTTAGAGCGACCCGCGGGATTACCTCGAACGTACGACAACGAAACAACACACAACCAAATACTCACCTGCAGGGCGCCCATATTGGACTACCGACTGTCACACAACACTCGCTCAACCCGGAATTTCACACTCTTTGGAAGACATTGTTCAAGGTAACGCAAATACGGCATCACATAGAGAATTGGTCTCACTTACCCAAATCCATCGCGAGGGACTTACATTACATGGGGAAGAACATAAGACCTCCGGATGCAATTAACGGCCTATCTGACGATATTGGTGACATACTTACCAACGCGGGTGAACAAATACGACAAAGGGTTCATACTCACTTACTCACCAGATTGGAGGCCAACAGAACTTTACTGAAGTCGATCTTACCTGTAGACAAAGAGCGCGCAATAGAAATCGCTCACCGTAACCTTACGAAGCGCCTTAACTGCAAAGGAGATGACGTTCGACGGACGCTGGAAGCGGAGGCGAGGGAGATAGGCCTAAACTTACCTGTACGACACCAGCTCAATACCACTCCCGCCATCAAACGCGCCCGAACCGAAGCGACGCCACCAATAACGCCTACCGAACGCGGATCCAGTAACGCGTTGCCAGCGGCGCGCCCCGCTGCATCGTCGATCGATAACCCTCGTATGGAAGTGGAGGTGTCTCCCGCGCCCCAGCAGACGACCGCACCGACGCACTTACCTGTACCATCATTGGCAGAGAAATTCATCCAACCGAAGGTGACTATACACAACAGTGAATCTATCGCAATTGATATATCGCCTAATACAGAAACGATCATAATTACTGATGAAAGCCTACTGCTCGCAAAGAATAGGACCTTCACGGAATTTGAGCGGTCTCTACAGATAGAAATCATACCCGGGGCCGGAATAGCAGATTTGGCTGACGTCGTACGCAATCTTCCACACGACTTACCTCAAAATATCATCATGTTCGGAGGGGTTCAACACCTACACACGGGTTCATATCAACCGCATACCGACGCTGCCATGCTAGCCCTCCGAAACAGGATCAACATAGGAAGCAAGATATACTGTCTGGGTTTCTTCATGGACGAGGCGTTCACTGCAAAGGAGACTGAAAACATGCAACATCTTAACGAACAACTAAAACGCATATTTCATCATAATTACCTGCTGCCCGGAGAAGCAACGATGACGAGAGACAAACGACATTATGATGACGATTCTATCGGCTTCATCCTATGCTTTGCACGCAATTTCAAGGATTACCAAGATCGTAGTTAACATCACTTACCTTTCGATAACGCGCCTATGCCGACTGGAGCCCACTCGCCTAAACCTAAATTCCAACACGATCGCTCGACAACGCTCCTGCGCCTGCCGGGGCCCATCTCCTACCTCCTATGATTACCTCCCTGAGCCAGTGCTTATGCACTGAGTGTGCACATTATTATTTTTTAACCCTAACCTAACCTGCCCGAGCCTCGGAGGGACTTCGTATGGGGTGGGTTGATTAGGGCCTTAGGAATACATTGATGGTTATTTTACATTACTCACGAACTAATGGCTAATATAAGCGTGCTTTCGTTGCTACTGTTCTATGTTGTGGTTAAGGTGACACTCGTTAGAGACCGCTTAATTTAATTCACTTGGCACTCGGTAGAGGCCGCCTAGCTTAACTCACTTGGCACTCGGTAGAGGCCGCTTACCTTAATTCAGTTGGCTTTCAGCAGATGGCGTATTATAGACTGACACTCGGTTGAGGTCGCGCAGAATACTTGATTGGACTTTCAACAGATGGCGCATATATTGATATATCGCATTAACATCAGCTCTGTTTGATTATAACATAATTATACGCTAATTCTGTGTACGATAGGCCTATAAATTACATTACTTGATTGCACCTTGGACTGACTAACTCTGTTGGATTTTCCTAGTTGATAGTAGAACCTAAGATGGTTATTTCTTACTTGTATTACACTAACGGTGACATTACTTTACATTAGCACTTACTTAAATTACCGTGAACATTATATTAACTATATAGTCGCTAATTGTGTAGCACTAACTGTGACAATTTTTGTGTTTACATTGCTTTACAGTACACTACATTATATCTCATAATATTACCTATATTAATTTACAGAGCTCTTAGGGGAGAACATTTAGTTGTTACACTGCACTGTTTCCCGCTTATGCTAATTAGGCCTCATTCAAACCGGTCCTAAACTGGTTTGAATTACTCGTCTAGACAGTGACTGGCGCGTATTTCTGTTTCATTCCTGATGAAGTTGGCGACAACGAAACGTCGAATGTTAAATGTATTACAATAAATATTCTGATTAAAACATGAAGTTCGTCTCGAATTATTACATTATATCACCAGACTAATGCCTAAAAACAGTTATACGCGTAGGAATGACGATAGGCGCGATAGAAACTCGGATAGAAGATACAACAATGAAGGAAACTATCGTAGACAGGAAAATAACGAACGAGAGTTTACAGTTAGAGCGACCCGCGGGATTACCTCGAACGTACGACAACGAAACAACACACAACCAAATACTCACCTGCAGGGCGCCCATATTGGACTACCGACTGTCACACAACACTCGCTCAACCCGGAATTTCACACTCTTTGGAAGACATTGTTCAAGGTAACGCAAATACGGCATCACATAGAGAATTGGTCTCACTTACCCAAATCCATCGCGAGGGACTTACATTACATGGGGAAGAACATAAGACCTCCGGATGCAATTAACGGCCTATCTGACGATATTGGTGACATACTTACCAACGCGGGTGAACAAATACGACAAAGGGTTCATACTCACTTACTCACCAGATTGGAGGCCAACAGAACTTTACTGAAGTCGATCTTACCTGTAGACAAAGAGCGCGCAATAGAAATCGCTCACCGTAACCTTACGAAGCGCCTTAACTGCAAAGGAGATGACGTTCGACGGACGCTGGAAGCGGAGGCGAGGGAGATAGGCCTAAACTTACCTGTACGACACCAGCTCAATACCACTCCCGCCATCAAACGCGCCCGAACCGAAGCGACGCCACCAATAACGCCTACCGAACGCGGATCCAGTAACGCGTTGCCAGCGGCGCGCCCCGCTGCATCGTCGATCGATAACCCTCGTATGGAAGTGGAGGTGTCTCCCGCGCCCCAGCAGACGACCGCACCGACGCACTTACCTGTACCATCATTGGCAGAGAAATTCATCCAACCGAAGGTGACTATACACAACAGTGAATCTATCGCAATTGATATATCGCCTAATACAGAAACGATCATAATTACTGATGAAAGCCTACTGCTCGCAAAGAATAGGACCTTCACGGAATTTGAGCGGTCTCTACAGATAGAAATCATACCCGGGGCCGGAATAGCAGATTTGGCTGACGTCGTACGCAATCTTCCACACGACTTACCTCAAAATATCATCATGTTCGGAGGGGTTCAACACCTACACACGGGTTCATATCAACCGCATACCGACGCTGCCATGCTAGCCCTCCGAAACAGGATCAACATAGGAAGCAAGATATACTGTCTGGGTTTCTTCATGGACGAGGCGTTCACTGCAAAGGAGACTGAAAACATGCAACATCTTAACGAACAACTAAAACGCATATTTCATCATAATTACCTGCTGCCCGGAGAAGCAACGATGACGAGAGACAAACGACATTATGATGACGATTCTATCGGCTTCATCCTATGCTTTGCACGCAATTTCAAGGATTACCAAGATCGTAGTTAACATCACTTACCTTTCGATAACGCGCCTATGCCGACTGGAGCCCACTCGCCTAAACCTAAATTCCAACACGATCGCTCGACAACGCTCCTGCGCCTGCCGGGGCCCATCTCCTACCTCCTATGATTACCTCCCTGAGCCAGTGCTTATGCACTGAGTGTGCACATTATTATTTTTTAACCCTAACCTAACCTGCCCGAGCCTCGGAGGGACTTCGTATGGGGTGGGTTGATTAGGGCCTTAGGAATACATTGATGGTTATTTTACATTACTCACGAACTAATGGCTAATATAAGCGTGCTTTCGTTGCTACTGTTCTATGTTGTGGTTAAGGTGACACTCGTTAGAGACCGCTTAATTTAATTCACTTGGCACTCGGTAGAGGCCGCCTAGCTTAACTCACTTGGCACTCGGTAGAGGCCGCTTACCTTAATTCAGTTGGCTTTCAGCAGATGGCGTATTATAGACTGACACTCGGTTGAGGTCGCGCAGAATACTTGATTGGACTTTCAACAGATGGCGCATATATTGATATATCGCATTAACATCAGCTCTGTTTGATTATAACATAATTATACGCTAATTCTGTGTACGATAGGCCTATAAATTACATTACTTGATTGCACCTTGGACTGACTAACTCTGTTGGATTTTCCTAGTTGATAGTAGAACCTAAGATGGTTATTTCTTACTTGTATTACACTAACGGTGACATTACTTTACATTAGCACTTACTTAAATTACCGTGAACATTATATTAACTATATAGTCGCTAATTGTGTAGCACTAACTGTGACAATTTTTGTGTTTACATTGCTTTACAGTACACTACATTATATCTCATAATATTACCTATATTAATTTACAGAGCTCTTAGGGGAGAACATTTAGTTGTTACACTGCACTGTTTCCCGCTTATGCTAATTAGGCCTCATTCAAACCGGTCCTAAACTGGTTTGAATTACTCGTCTAGACAGTGACTGGCGCGTATTTCTGTTTCATTCCTGATGAAGTTGGCGACAACGAAACGTCGAATGTTAAATGTATTACAATAAATATTCTGATTAAAACATGAAGTTCGTCTCGAATTATTACATTATATCACCAGACTAATGCCTAAAAACAGTTATACGCGTAGGAATGACGATAGGCGCGATAGAAACTCGGATAGAAGATACAACAATGAAGGAAACTATCGTAGACAGGAAAATAACGAACGAGAGTTTACAGTTAGAGCGACCCGCGGGATTACCTCGAACGTACGACAACGAAACAACACACAACCAAATACTCACCTGCAGGGCGCCCATATTGGACTACCGACTGTCACACAACACTCGCTCAACCCGGAATTTCACACTCTTTGGAAGACATTGTTCAAGGTAACGCAAATACGGCATCACATAGAGAATTGGTCTCACTTACCCAAATCCATCGCGAGGGACTTACATTACATGGGGAAGAACATAAGACCTCCGGATGCAATTAACGGCCTATCTGACGATATTGGTGACATACTTACCAACGCGGGTGAACAAATACGACAAAGGGTTCATACTCACTTACTCACCAGATTGGAGGCCAACAGAACTTTACTGAAGTCGATCTTACCTGTAGACAAAGAGCGCGCAATAGAAATCGCTCACCGTAACCTTACGAAGCGCCTTAACTGCAAAGGAGATGACGTTCGACGGACGCTGGAAGCGGAGGCGAGGGAGATAGGCCTAAACTTACCTGTACGACACCAGCTCAATACCACTCCCGCCATCAAACGCGCCCGAACCGAAGCGACGCCACCAATAACGCCTACCGAACGCGGATCCAGTAACGCGTTGCCAGCGGCGCGCCCCGCTGCATCGTCGATCGATAACCCTCGTATGGAAGTGGAGGTGTCTCCCGCGCCCCAGCAGACGACCGCACCGACGCACTTACCTGTACCATCATTGGCAGAGAAATTCATCCAACCGAAGGTGACTATACACAACAGTGAATCTATCGCAATTGATATATCGCCTAATACAGAAACGATCATAATTACTGATGAAAGCCTACTGCTCGCAAAGAATAGGACCTTCACGGAATTTGAGCGGTCTCTACAGATAGAAATCATACCCGGGGCCGGAATAGCAGATTTGGCTGACGTCGTACGCAATCTTCCACACGACTTACCTCAAAATATCATCATGTTCGGAGGGGTTCAACACCTACACACGGGTTCATATCAACCGCATACCGACGCTGCCATGCTAGCCCTCCGAAACAGGATCAACATAGGAAGCAAGATATACTGTCTGGGTTTCTTCATGGACGAGGCGTTCACTGCAAAGGAGACTGAAAACATGCAACATCTTAACGAACAACTAAAACGCATATTTCATCATAATTACCTGCTGCCCGGAGAAGCAACGATGACGAGAGACAAACGACATTATGATGACGATTCTATCGGCTTCATCCTATGCTTTGCACGCAATTTCAAGGATTACCAAGATCGTAGTTAACATCACTTACCTTTCGATAACGCGCCTATGCCGACTGGAGCCCACTCGCCTAAACCTAAATTCCAACACGATCGCTCGACAACGCTCCTGCGCCTGCCGGGGCCCATCTCCTACCTCCTATGATTACCTCCCTGAGCCAGTGCTTATGCACTGAGTGTGCACATTATTATTTTTTAACCCTAACCTAACCTGCCCGAGCCTCGGAGGGACTTCGTATGGGGTGGGTTGATTAGGGCCTTAGGAATACATTGATGGTTATTTTACATTACTCACGAACTAATGGCTAATATAAGCGTGCTTTCGTTGCTACTGTTCTATGTTGTGGTTAAGGTGACACTCGTTAGAGACCGCTTAATTTAATTCACTTGGCACTCGGTAGAGGCCGCCTAGCTTAACTCACTTGGCACTCGGTAGAGGCCGCTTACCTTAATTCAGTTGGCTTTCAGCAGATGGCGTATTATAGACTGACACTCGGTTGAGGTCGCGCAGAATACTTGATTGGACTTTCAACAGATGGCGCATATATTGATATATCGCATTAACATCAGCTCTGTTTGATTATAACATAATTATACGCTAATTCTGTGTACGATAGGCCTATAAATTACATTACTTGATTGCACCTTGGACTGACTAACTCTGTTGGATTTTCCTAGTTGATAGTAGAACCTAAGATGGTTATTTCTTACTTGTATTACACTAACGGTGACATTACTTTACATTAGCACTTACTTAAATTACCGTGAACATTATATTAACTATATAGTCGCTAATTGTGTAGCACTAACTGTGACAATTTTTGTGTTTACATTGCTTTACAGTACACTACATTATATCTCATAATATTACCTATATTAATTTACAGAGCTCTTAGGGGAGAACATTTAGTTGTTACACTGCACTGTTTCCCGCTTATGCTAATTAGGCCTCATTCAAACCGGTCCTAAACTGGTTTGAATTACTCGTCTAGACAGTGACTGGCGCGTATTTCTGTTTCATTCCTGATGAAGTTGGCGACAACGAAACGTCGAATGTTAAATGTATTACAATAAATATTCTGATTAAAACATGAAGTTCGTCTCGAATTATTACATTATATCACCAGACTAATGCCTAAAAACAGTTATACGCGTAGGAATGACGATAGGCGCGATAGAAACTCGGATAGAAGATACAACAATGAAGGAAACTATCGTAGACAGGAAAATAACGAACGAGAGTTTACAGTTAGAGCGACCCGCGGGATTACCTCGAACGTACGACAACGAAACAACACACAACCAAATACTCACCTGCAGGGCGCCCATATTGGACTACCGACTGTCACACAACACTCGCTCAACCCGGAATTTCACACTCTTTGGAAGACATTGTTCAAGGTAACGCAAATACGGCATCACATAGAGAATTGGTCTCACTTACCCAAATCCATCGCGAGGGACTTACATTACATGGGGAAGAACATAAGACCTCCGGATGCAATTAACGGCCTATCTGACGATATTGGTGACATACTTACCAACGCGGGTGAACAAATACGACAAAGGGTTCATACTCACTTACTCACCAGATTGGAGGCCAACAGAACTTTACTGAAGTCGATCTTACCTGTAGACAAAGAGCGCGCAATAGAAATCGCTCACCGTAACCTTACGAAGCGCCTTAACTGCAAAGGAGATGACGTTCGACGGACGCTGGAAGCGGAGGCGAGGGAGATAGGCCTAAACTTACCTGTACGACACCAGCTCAATACCACTCCCGCCATCAAACGCGCCCGAACCGAAGCGACGCCACCAATAACGCCTACCGAACGCGGATCCAGTAACGCGTTGCCAGCGGCGCGCCCCGCTGCATCGTCGATCGATAACCCTCGTATGGAAGTGGAGGTGTCTCCCGCGCCCCAGCAGACGACCGCACCGACGCACTTACCTGTACCATCATTGGCAGAGAAATTCATCCAACCGAAGGTGACTATACACAACAGTGAATCTATCGCAATTGATATATCGCCTAATACAGAAACGATCATAATTACTGATGAAAGCCTACTGCTCGCAAAGAATAGGACCTTCACGGAATTTGAGCGGTCTCTACAGATAGAAATCATACCCGGGGCCGGAATAGCAGATTTGGCTGACGTCGTACGCAATCTTCCACACGACTTACCTCAAAATATCATCATGTTCGGAGGGGTTCAACACCTACACACGGGTTCATATCAACCGCATACCGACGCTGCCATGCTAGCCCTCCGAAACAGGATCAACATAGGAAGCAAGATATACTGTCTGGGTTTCTTCATGGACGAGGCGTTCACTGCAAAGGAGACTGAAAACATGCAACATCTTAACGAACAACTAAAACGCATATTTCATCATAATTACCTGCTGCCCGGAGAAGCAACGATGACGAGAGACAAACGACATTATGATGACGATTCTATCGGCTTCATCCTATGCTTTGCACGCAATTTCAAGGATTACCAAGATCGTAGTTAACATCACTTACCTTTCGATAACGCGCCTATGCCGACTGGAGCCCACTCGCCTAAACCTAAATTCCAACACGATCGCTCGACAACGCTCCTGCGCCTGCCGGGGCCCATCTCCTACCTCCTATGATTACCTCCCTGAGCCAGTGCTTATGCACTGAGTGTGCACATTATTATTTTTTAACCCTAACCTAACCTGCCCGAGCCTCGGAGGGACTTCGTATGGGGTGGGTTGATTAGGGCCTTAGGAATACATTGATGGTTATTTTACATTACTCACGAACTAATGGCTAATATAAGCGTGCTTTCGTTGCTACTGTTCTATGTTGTGGTTAAGGTGACACTCGTTAGAGACCGCTTAATTTAATTCACTTGGCACTCGGTAGAGGCCGCCTAGCTTAACTCACTTGGCACTCGGTAGAGGCCGCTTACCTTAATTCAGTTGGCTTTCAGCAGATGGCGTATTATAGACTGACACTCGGTTGAGGTCGCGCAGAATACTTGATTGGACTTTCAACAGATGGCGCATATATTGATATATCGCATTAACATCAGCTCTGTTTGATTATAACATAATTATACGCTAATTCTGTGTACGATAGGCCTATAAATTACATTACTTGATTGCACCTTGGACTGACTAACTCTGTTGGATTTTCCTAGTTGATAGTAGAACCTAAGATGGTTATTTCTTACTTGTATTACACTAACGGTGACATTACTTTACATTAGCACTTACTTAAATTACCGTGAACATTATATTAACTATATAGTCGCTAATTGTGTAGCACTAACTGTGACAATTTTTGTGTTTACATTGCTTAACAGTACACTACATTATATCTCATAATATTACCTATATTAATTTACAGAGCTCTTAGGGGAGAACATTTAGTTGTTACACTGCACTGTTTCCCGCTTATGCTAATTAGGCCTCATTCAAACCGGTCCTAAACTGGTTTGAATTACTCGTCTAGACAGTGACTGGCGCGTATTTCTGTTTCATTCCTGATGAAGTTGGCGACAACGAAACGTCGAATGTTAAATGTATTACAATAAATATTCTGATTAAAACATGAAGTTCGTCTCGAATTATTACATTATATCACCAGACTAATGCCTAAAAACAGTTATACGCGTAGGAATGACGATAGGCGCGATAGAAACTCGGATAGAAGATACAACAATGAAGGAAACTATCGTAGACAGGAAAATAACGAACGAGAGTTTACAGTTAGAGCGACCCGCGGGATTACCTCGAACGTACGACAACGAAACAACACACAACCAAATACTCACCTGCAGGGCGCCCATATTGGACTACCGACTGTCACACAACACTCGCTCAACCCGGAATTTCACACTCTTTGGAAGACATTGTTCAAGGTAACGCAAATACGGCATCACATAGAGAATTGGTCTCACTTACCCAAATCCATCGCGAGGGACTTACATTACATGGGGAAGAACATAAGACCTCCGGATGCAATTAACGGCCTATCTGACGATATTGGTGACATACTTACCAACGCGGGTGAACAAATACGACAAAGGGTTCATACTCACTTACTCACCAGATTGGAGGCCAACAGAACTTTACTGAAGTCGATCTTACCTGTAGACAAAGAGCGCGCAATAGAAATCGCTCACCGTAACCTTACGAAGCGCCTTAACTGCAAAGGAGATGACGTTCGACGGACGCTGGAAGCGGAGGCGAGGGAGATAGGCCTAAACTTACCTGTACGACACCAGCTCAATACCACTCCCGCCATCAAACGCGCCCGAACCGAAGCGACGCCACCAATAACGCCTACCGAACGCGGATCCAGTAACGCGTTGCCAGCGGCGCGCCCCGCTGCATCGTCGATCGATAACCCTCGTATGGAAGTGGAGGTGTCTCCCGCGCCCCAGCAGACGACCGCACCGACGCACTTACCTGTACCATCATTGGCAGAGAAATTCATCCAACCGAAGGTGACTATACACAACAGTGAATCTATCGCAATTGATATATCGCCTAATACAGAAACGATCATAATTACTGATGAAAGCCTACTGCTCGCAAAGAATAGGACCTTCACGGAATTTGAGCGGTCTCTACAGATAGAAATCATACCCGGGGCCGGAATAGCAGATTTGGCTGACGTCGTACGCAATCTTCCACACGACTTACCTCAAAATATCATCATGTTCGGAGGGGTTCAACACCTACACACGGGTTCATATCAACCGCATACCGACGCTGCCATGCTAGCCCTCCGAAACAGGATCAACATAGGAAGCAAGATATACTGTCTGGGTTTCTTCATGGACGAGGCGTTCACTGCAAAGGAGACTGAAAACATGCAACATCTTAACGAACAACTAAAACGCATATTTCATCATAATTACCTGCTGCCCGGAGAAGCAACGATGACGAGAGACAAACGACATTATGATGACGATTCTATCGGCTTCATCCTATGCTTTGCACGCAATTTCAAGGATTACCAAGATCGTAGTTAACATCACTTACCTTTCGATAACGCGCCTATGCCGACTGGAGCCCACTCGCCTAAACCTAAATTCCAACACGATCGCTCGACAACGCTCCTGCGCCTGCCGGGGCCCATCTCCTACCTCCTATGATTACCTCCCTGAGCCAGTGCTTATGCACTGAGTGTGCACATTATTATTTTTTAACCCTAACCTAACCTGCCCGAGCCTCGGAGGGACTTCGTATGGGGTGGGTTGATTAGGGCCTTAGGAATACATTGATGGTTATTTTACATTACTCACGAACTAATGGCTAATATAAGCGTGCTTTCGTTGCTACTGTTCTATGTTGTGGTTAAGGTGACACTCGTTAGAGACCGCTTAATTTAATTCACTTGGCACTCGGTAGAGGCCGCCTAGCTTAACTCACTTGGCACTCGGTAGAGGCCGCTTACCTTAATTCAGTTGGCTTTCAGCAGATGGCGTATTATAGACTGACACTCGGTTGAGGTCGCGCAGAATACTTGATTGGACTTTCAACAGATGGCGCATATATTGATATATCGCATTAACATCAGCTCTGTTTGATTATAACATAATTATACGCTAATTCTGTGTACGATAGGCCTATAAATTACATTACTTGATTGCACCTTGGACTGACTAACTCTGTTGGATTTTCCTAGTTGATAGTAGAACCTAAGATGGTTATTTCTTACTTGTATTACACTAACGGTGACATTACTTTACATTAGCACTTACTTAAATTACCGTGAACATTATATTAACTATATAGTCGCTAATTGTGTAGCACTAACTGTGACAATTTTTGTGTTTACATTGCTTTACAGTACACTACATTATATCTCATAATATTACCTATATTAATTTACAGAGCTCTTAGGGGAGAACATTTAGTTGTTACACTGCACTGTTTCCCGCTTATGCTAATTAGGCCTCATTCAAACCGGTCCTAAACTGGTTTGAATTACTCGTCTAGACAGTGACTGGCGCGTATTTCTGTTTCATTCCTGATGAAGTTGGCGACAACGAAACGTCGAATGTTAAATGTATTACAATAAATATTCTGATTAAAACATGAAGTTCGTCTCGAATTATTACATTATATCACCAGACTAATGCCTAAAAACAGTTATACGCGTAGGAATGACGATAGGCGCGATAGAAACTCGGATAGAAGATACAACAATGAAGGAAACTATCGTAGACAGGAAAATAACGAACGAGAGTTTACAGTTAGAGCGACCCGCGGGATTACCTCGAACGTACGACAACGAAACAACACACAACCAAATACTCACCTGCAGGGCGCCCATATTGGACTACCGACTGTCACACAACACTCGCTCAACCCGGAATTTCACACTCTTTGGAAGACATTGTTCAAGGTAACGCAAATACGGCATCACATAGAGAATTGGTCTCACTTACCCAAATCCATCGCGAGGGACTTACATTACATGGGGAAGAACATAAGACCTCCGGATGCAATTAACGGCCTATCTGACGATATTGGTGACATACTTACCAACGCGGGTGAACAAATACGACAAAGGGTTCATACTCACTTACTCACCAGATTGGAGGCCAACAGAACTTTACTGAAGTCGATCTTACCTGTAGACAAAGAGCGCGCAATAGAAATCGCTCACCGTAACCTTACGAAGCGCCTTAACTGCAAAGGAGATGACGTTCGACGGACGCTGGAAGCGGAGGCGAGGGAGATAGGCCTAAACTTACCTGTACGACACCAGCTCAATACCACTCCCGCCATCAAACGCGCCCGAACCGAAGCGACGCCACCAATAACGCCTACCGAACGCGGATCCAGTAACGCGTTGCCAGCGGCGCGCCCCGCTGCATCGTCGATCGATAACCCTCGTATGGAAGTGGAGGTGTCTCCCGCGCCCCAGCAGACGACCGCACCGACGCACTTACCTGTACCATCATTGGCAGAGAAATTCATCCAACCGAAGGTGACTATACACAACAGTGAATCTATCGCAATTGATATATCGCCTAATACAGAAACGATCATAATTACTGATGAAAGCCTACTGCTCGCAAAGAATAGGACCTTCACGGAATTTGAGCGGTCTCTACAGATAGAAATCATACCCGGGGCCGGAATAGCAGATTTGGCTGACGTCGTACGCAATCTTCCACACGACTTACCTCAAAATATCATCATGTTCGGAGGGGTTCAACACCTACACACGGGTTCATATCAACCGCATACCGACGCTGCCATGCTAGCCCTCCGAAACAGGATCAACATAGGAAGCAAGATATACTGTCTGGGTTTCTTCATGGACGAGGCGTTCACTGCAAAGGAGACTGAAAACATGCAACATCTTAACGAACAACTAAAACGCATATTTCATCATAATTACCTGCTGCCCGGAGAAGCAACGATGACGAGAGACAAACGACATTATGATGACGATTCTATCGGCTTCATCCTATGCTTTGCACGCAATTTCAAGGATTACCAAGATCGTAGTTAACATCACTTACCTTTCGATAACGCGCCTATGCCGACTGGAGCCCACTCGCCTAAACCTAAATTCCAACACGATCGCTCGACAACGCTCCTGCGCCTGCCGGGGCCCATCTCCTACCTCCTATGATTACCTCCCTGAGCCAGTGCTTATGCACTGAGTGTGCACATTATTATTTTTTAACCCTAACCTAACCTGCCCGAGCCTCGGAGGGACTTCGTATGGGGTGGGTTGATTAGGGCCTTAGGAATACATTGATGGTTATTTTACATTACTCACGAACTAATGGCTAATATAAGCGTGCTTTCGTTGCTACTGTTCTATGTTGTGGTTAAGGTGACACTCGTTAGAGACCGCTTAATTTAATTCACTTGGCACTCGGTAGAGGCCGCCTAGCTTAACTCACTTGGCACTCGGTAGAGGCCGCTTACCTTAATTCAGTTGGCTTTCAGCAGATGGCGTATTATAGACTGACACTCGGTTGAGGTCGCGCAGAATACTTGATTGGACTTTCAACAGATGGCGCATATATTGATATATCGCATTAACATCAGCTCTGTTTGATTATAACATAATTATACGCTAATTCTGTGTACGATAGGCCTATAAATTACATTACTTGATTGCACCTTGGACTGACTAACTCTGTTGGATTTTCCTAGTTGATAGTAGAACCTAAGATGGTTATTTCTTACTTGTATTACACTAACGGTGACATTACTTTACATTAGCACTTACTTAAATTACCGTGAACATTATATTAACTATATAGTCGCTAATTGTGTAGCACTAACTGTGACAATTTTTGTGTTTACATTGCTTTACAGTACACTACATTATATCTCATAATATTACCTATATTAATTTACAGAGCTCTTAGGGGAGAACATTTAGTTGTTACACTGCACTGTTTCCCGCTTATGCTAATTAGGCCTCATTCAAACCGGTCCTAAACTGGTTTGAATTACTCGTCTAGACAGTGACTGGCGCGTATTTCTGTTTCATTCCTGATGAAGTTGGCGACAACGAAACGTCGAATGTTAAATGTATTACAATAAATATTCTGATTAAAACATGAAGTTCGTCTCGAATTATTACATTATATCACCAGACTAATGCCTAAAAACAGTTATACGCGTAGGAATGACGATAGGCGCGATAGAAACTCGGATAGAAGATACAACAATGAAGGAAACTATCGTAGACAGGAAAATAACGAACGAGAGTTTACAGTTAGAGCGACCCGCGGGATTACCTCGAACGTACGACAACGAAACAACACACAACCAAATACTCACCTGCAGGGCGCCCATATTGGACTACCGACTGTCACACAACACTCGCTCAACCCGGAATTTCACACTCTTTGGAAGACATTGTTCAAGGTAACGCAAATACGGCATCACATAGAGAATTGGTCTCACTTACCCAAATCCATCGCGAGGGACTTACATTACATGGGGAAGAACATAAGACCTCCGGATGCAATTAACGGCCTATCTGACGATATTGGTGACATACTTACCAACGCGGGTGAACAAATACGACAAAGGGTTCATACTCACTTACTCACCAGATTGGAGGCCAACAGAACTTTACTGAAGTCGATCTTACCTGTAGACAAAGAGCGCGCAATAGAAATCGCTCACCGTAACCTTACGAAGCGCCTTAACTGCAAAGGAGATGACGTTCGACGGACGCTGGAAGCGGAGGCGAGGGAGATAGGCCTAAACTTACCTGTACGACACCAGCTCAATACCACTCCCGCCATCAAACGCGCCCGAACCGAAGCGACGCCACCAATAACGCCTACCGAACGCGGATCCAGTAACGCGTTGCCAGCGGCGCGCCCCGCTGCATCGTCGATCGATAACCCTCGTATGGAAGTGGAGGTGTCTCCCGCGCCCCAGCAGACGACCGCACCGACGCACTTACCTGTACCATCATTGGCAGAGAAATTCATCCAACCGAAGGTGACTATACACAACAGTGAATCTATCGCAATTGATATATCGCCTAATACAGAAACGATCATAATTACTGATGAAAGCCTACTGCTCGCAAAGAATAGGACCTTCACGGAATTTGAGCGGTCTCTACAGATAGAAATCATACCCGGGGCCGGAATAGCAGATTTGGCTGACGTCGTACGCAATCTTCCACACGACTTACCTCAAAATATCATCATGTTCGGAGGGGTTCAACACCTACACACGGGTTCATATCAACCGCATACCGACGCTGCCATGCTAGCCCTCCGAAACAGGATCAACATAGGAAGCAAGATATACTGTCTGGGTTTCTTCATGGACGAGGCGTTCACTGCAAAGGAGACTGAAAACATGCAACATCTTAACGAACAACTAAAACGCATATTTCATCATAATTACCTGCTGCCCGGAGAAGCAACGATGACGAGAGACAAACGACATTATGATGACGATTCTATCGGCTTCATCCTATGCTTTGCACGCAATTTCAAGGATTACCAAGATCGTAGTTAACATCACTTACCTTTCGATAACGCGCCTATGCCGACTGGAGCCCACTCGCCTAAACCTAAATTCCAACACGATCGCTCGACAACGCTCCTGCGCCTGCCGGGGCCCATCTCCTACCTCCTATGATTACCTCCCTGAGCCAGTGCTTATGCACTGAGTGTGCACATTATTATTTTTTAACCCTAACCTAACCTGCCCGAGCCTCGGAGGGACTTCGTATGGGGTGGGTTGATTAGGGCCTTAGGAATACATTGATGGTTATTTTACATTACTCACGAACTAATGGCTAATATAAGCGTGCTTTCGTTGCTACTGTTCTATGTTGTGGTTAAGGTGACACTCGTTAGAGACCGCTTAATTTAATTCACTTGGCACTCGGTAGAGGCCGCCTAGCTTAACTCACTTGGCACTCGGTAGAGGCCGCTTACCTACCCTTCATTAACATCAGGGGTCTATTGTTTACCGTAAATTAGAGTGCTTGGTGAGACAGAGTGTCTTATAGGCCATATTAGACATGCACTTGAGGCTAAAGTTCTAGGCCAGATCTCTTTGAAACCTAAAATTCTTGAAGTGCACAGTATACACGGCGCTTGTGGTGTCCCTACAGTCCGTTGGTTCTTGTCCTGCTGGTAGATGAAATCTACACCTGTTGTTTACTTGTGTCCTTCACGGTATGAGGCAATGAGTGATTGGTCCATTCTGCATAGACCCTTTCGATCATAGACACTCGTTCGGTTGAGCTTCTTAACATACGGCAATTGTCAATTGTAACATCGTCATCTATCTGCTGAGAGTCCATTGTAATACTACATTTTAAGTTCTTCTCTTGATTCCATGGGGATAGCCGTGAGCCAGTGCTTTGAACTGAGTGTTCACGTTTATTTTTGTAAACCCTAACCTAACCTGCCCGAGCCTGGTGATGCTCTGTGGGAAAGGGAGAGGATTTTATAAAAGCTATATAGCCTGTACAAACCCTAACACTGACCCTAACCTTGAAGTGCACAGTATACACGGCCATACCTGTTGTTTACTTAAAGCATAGCCAATACACATGGAATAGCAATTAACATATTAATTGGGCCTAACACGCCTCCCGCATAAGCGCAGCTCTCAGCATTTGCAGTCTGGCCGCCGTCGAGAATAGTCGATTTCGATACGAAGCGAGTTCTTTACAACTCAACCGTGTGCATTTATAACATCATTGACCTTAAAGTAGGCAACTCCGCCACGGCAGTTGGCCATGTTGTTCTTCAACCTAAACAGGTGTCGTATAACATATTTACCATCTAGCTAATTGTCGTGCCAGTCCCAAGCCTGGTTAAGGAGGAGGGAACCCGCTTCATTAACATCAGGGGTCTATTGTTTACCGTAAATTAGAGTGCTTGGTGAGACAGAGTGTCTTATAGGCCATATTAGACATGCACTTGAGGCTAAAGTTCTAGGCCAGATCTCTTTGAAACCTAAAATTCTTGAAGTGCACAGTATACACGGCGCTTGTGGTGTCCCTACAGTCCGTTGGTTCTTGTCCTGCTGGTAGATGAAATCTACACCTGTTGTTTACTTGTGTCCTTCACGGTATGAGGCAATGAGTGATTGGTCCATTCTGCATAGACCCTTTCGATCATAGACACTCGTTCGGTTGAGCTTCTTAACATACGGCAATTGTCAATTGTAACATCGTCATCTATCTGCTGAGAGTCCATTGTAATACTACATTTTAAGTTCTTCTCTTGATTCCATGGGGATAGCCGTGAGCCAGTGCTTTGAACTGAGTGTTCACGTTTATTTTTGTAAACCCTAACCTAACCTGCCCGAGCCTGGTGATGCTCTGTGGGAAAGGGAGAGGATTTTATAAAAGCTATATAGCCTGTACAAACCCTAACACTGACCCTAACCTTGAAGTGCACAGTATACACGGCCATACCTGTTGTTTACTTAAAGCATAGCCAATACACATGGAATAGCAATTAACATATTAATTGGGCCTAACACGCCTCCCGCATAAGCGCAGCTCTCAGCATTTGCAGTCTGGCCGCCGTCGAGAATAGTCGATTTCGATACGAAGCGAGTTCTTTACAACTCAACCGTGTGCATTTATAACATCATTGACCTTAAAGTAGGCAACTCCGCCACGGCAGTTGGCCATGTTGTTCTTCAACCTAAACAGGTGTCGTATAACATATTTACCATCTAGCTAATTGTCGTGCCAGTCCCAAGCCTGGTTAAGGAGGAGGGAACCCGCTTCATTAACATCAGGGGTCTATTGTTTACCGTAAATTAGAGTGCTTGGTGAGACAGAGTGTCTTATAGGCCATATTAGACATGCACTTGAGGCTAAAGTTCTAGGCCAGATCTCTTTGAAACCTAAAATTCTTGAAGTGCACAGTATACACGGCGCTTGTGGTGTCCCTACAGTCCGTTGGTTCTTGTCCTGCTGGTAGATGAAATCTACACCTGTTGTTTACTTGTGTCCTTCACGGTATGAGGCAATGAGTGATTGGTCCATTCTGCATAGACCCTTTCGATCATAGACACTCGTTCGGTTGAGCTTCTTAACATACGGCAATTGTCAATTGTAACATCGTCATCTATCTGCTGAGAGTCCATTGTAATACTACATTTTAAGTTCTTCTCTTGATTCCATGGGGATAGCCGTGAGCCAGTGCTTTGAACTGAGTGTTCACGTTTATTTTTGTAAACCCTAACCTAACCTGCCCGAGCCTGGTGATGCTCTGTGGGAAAGGGAGAGGATTTTATAAAAGCTATATAGCCTGTACAAACCCTAACACTGACCCTAACCTTGAAGTGCACAGTATACACGGCCATACCTGTTGTTTACTTAAAGCATAGCCAATACACATGGAATAGCAATTAACATATTAATTGGGCCTAACACGCCTCCCGCATAAGCGCAGCTCTCAGCATTTGCAGTCTGGCCGCCGTCGAGAATAGTCGATTTCGATACGAAGCGAGTTCTTTACAACTCAACCGTGTGCATTTATAACATCATTGACCTTAAAGTAGGCAACTCCGCCACGGCAGTTGGCCATGTTCGTCAACCTAAACAGGTCGTATAACATATTTTCCATCTAGCTAATTGTCGTGCCAGTCCCAAGCCTGGTTAAGGAGGAGGGAACCCGCTTCATTAACATCAGGGGTCTATTGTTTACCGTAAATTAGAGTGCTTGGTGAGACAGAGTGTCTTATAGGCCATATTAGACATGCACTTGAGGCTAAAGTTCTAGGCCAGATCTCTTTGAAACCTAAAATTCTTGAAGTGCACAGTATACATGGCGCTTGTGGTGTCCCTACAGTCCGTTGGTTCTTGTCCTGCTGGTAGATGAAATCCACACCTGTTGTTTACTTGTGTTCTTCACGGTACGAGGCAATGAGTGATTGGTCCATTCTGCATAGACCCTTTCGATCATAGACACTCGTTCGGTTGAGCTTCTTAACATACGGCAATTGCCAATTGTAACATCGTCATCTATCTGCTGAGAGTCCATTGTAATACTACATTTTAAGTTCTTCTCTTGATTCCATGGGGATAGCCGTGAGCCAGTGCTTTGAACTGAGTGTTCACGTTTATTTTTGTAAACCCTAACCTAACCTGCCCGAGCCTGGTGATGCTCTGTGGGAAAGGGAGAGGACTTTATAAAAGCTATATAGCCTGTACAAACCCTAACACTGACCCTAACCTTGAAGTGCACAGTATACACGACCATACCTGTTGTTTACTTAAAGCATAGCCAATACACATGGAATAGCAATTAACATATTAATTGGGCCTAACACGCCTCCCGCATAAGCGCAGCTCTCAGCATTTGCAGTCTGGCCGCCGTCGAGAATAGTCGATTTCGATACGAAGCGAGTTCTTTACAACTCAACCGTGTGCATTTATAACATCATTGACCTTAAAGTAGGCAACTCCGCCACGGCAGTTGGCCATGTTCGTCAACCTAAACAGGTCGTATAACATATTTTCCATCTAGCTAATTGTCGTGCCAGTCCCAAGCCTGGTTAAGGAGGAGGGAACCCGCTTCATTAACATCAGGGGTCTATTGTTTACCGTAAATTAGAGTGCTTGGTGAGACAGAGTGTCTTATAGGCCATATTAGACATGCACTTGAGGCTAAAGTTCTAGGCCAGATCTCTTTGAAACCTAAAATTCTTGAAGTGCACAGTATACATGGCGCTTGTGGTGTCCCTACAGTCCGTTGGTTCTTGTCCTGCTGGTAGATGAAATCCACACCTGTTGTTTACTTGTGTTCTTCACGGTACGAGGCAATGAGTGATTGGTCCATTCTGCATAGACCCTTTCGATCATAGACACTCGTTCGGTTGAGCTTCTTAACATACGGCAATTGCCAATTGTAACATCGTCATCTATCTGCTGAGAGTCCATTGTAATACTACATTTTAAGTTCTTCTCTTGATTCCATGGGGATAGCCGTGAGCCAGTGCTTTGAACTGAGTGTTCACGTTTATTTTTGTAAACCCTAACCTAACCTGCCCGAGCCTGGTGATGCTCTGTGGGAAAGGGAGAGGACTTTATAAAAGCTATATAGCCTGTACAAACCCTAACACTGACCCTAACCTTGAAGTGCACAGTATACACGACCATACCTGTTGTTTACTTAAAGCATAGCCAATACACATGGAATAGCAATTAACATATTAATTGGGCCTAACACGCCTCCCGCATAAGCGCAGCTCTCAGCATTTGCAGTCTGGCCGCCGTCGAGAATAGTCGATTTCGATACGAAGCGAGTTCTTTACAACTCAACCGTGTGCATTTATAACATCATTGACCTTAAAGTAGGCAACTCCGCCACGGCAGTTGGCCATGTTCGTCAACCTAAACAGGTCGTATAACATATTTTCCATCTAGCTAATTGTCGTGCCAGTCCCAAGCCTGGTTAAGGAGGAGGGAACCCGCTTCATTAACATCAGGGGTCTATTGTTTACCGTAAATTAGAGTGCTTGGTGAGACAGAGTGTCTTATAGGCCATATTAGACATGCACTTGAGGCTAAAGTTCTAGGCCAGATCTCTTTGAAACCTAAAATTCTTGAAGTGCACAGTATACATGGCGCTTGTGGTGTCCCTACAGTCCGTTGGTTCTTGTCCTGCTGGTAGATGAAATCCACACCTGTTGTTTACTTGTGTTCTTCACGGTACGAGGCAATGAGTGATTGGTCCATTCTGCATAGACCCTTTCGATCATAGACACTCGTTCGGTTGAGCTTCTTAACATACGGCAATTGCCAATTGTAACATCGTCATCTATCTGCTGAGAGTCCATTGTAATACTACATTTTAAGTTCTTCTCTTGATTCCATGGGGATAGCCGTGAGCCAGTGCTTTGAACTGAGTGTTCACGTTTATTTTTGTAAACCCTAACCTAACCTGCCCGAGCCTGGTGATGCTCTGTGGGAAAGGGAGAGGACTTTATAAAAGCTATATAGCCTGTACAAACCCTAACACTGACCCTAACCTTGAAGTGCACAGTATACACGACCATACCTGTTGTTTACTTAAAGCATAGCCAATACACATGGAATAGCAATTAACATATTAATTGGGCCTAACACGCCTCCCGCATAAGCGCAGCTCTCAGCATTTGCAGTCTGGCCGCCGTCGAGAATAGTCGATTTCGATACGAAGCGAGTTCTTTACAACTCAACCGTGTGCATTTATAACATCATTGACCTTAAAGTAGGCAACTCCGCCACGGCAGTTGGCCATGTTCGTCAACCTAAACAGGTCGTATAACATATTTTCCATCTAGCTAATTGTCGTGCCAGTCCCAAGCCTGGTTAAGGAGGAGGGAACCCGCTTCATTAACATCAGGGGTCTATTGTTTACCGTAAATTAGAGTGCTTGGTGAGACAGAGTGTCTTATAGGCCATATTAGACATGCACTTGAGGCTAAAGTTCTAGGCCAGATCTCTTTGAAACCTAAAATTCTTGAAGTGCACAGTATACATGGCGCTTGTGGTGTCCCTACAGTCCGTTGGTTCTTGTCCTGCTGGTAGATGAAATCCACACCTGTTGTTTACTTGTGTTCTTCACGGTACGAGGCAATGAGTGATTGGTCCATTCTGCATAGACCCTTTCGATCATAGACACTCGTTCGGTTGAGCTTCTTAACATACGGCAATTGCCAATTGTAACATCGTCATCTATCTGCTGAGAGTCCATTGTAATACTACATTTTAAGTTCTTCTCTTGATTCAATGGGGATAGCCGTGAGCCAGTGCTTTGAACTGAGTGTTCACGTTTATTTTTGTAAACCCTAACCTAACCTGCCCGAGCCTGGTGATGCTCTGTGGGAAAGGGAGAGGACTTTATAAAAGCTATATAGCCTGTACAAACCCTAACACTGACCCTAACCTTGAAGTGCACAGTATACACGACCATACCTGTTGTTTACTTAAAGCATAGCCAATACACATGGAATAGCAATTAACATATTAATTGGGCCTAACACGCCTCCCGCATAAGCGCAGCTCTCAGCATTTGCAGTCTGGCCGCCGTCGAGAATAGTCGATTTCGATACGAAGCGAGTTCTTTACAACTCAACCGTGTGCATTTATAACATCATTGACCTTAAAGTAGGCAACTCCGCCACGGCAGTTGGCCATGTTCGTCAACCTAAACAGGTCGTATAACATATTTTCCATCTAGCTAATTGTCGTGCCAGTCCCAAGCCTGGTTAAGGAGGAGGGAACCCGCTTCATTAACATCAGGGGTCTATTGTTTACCGTAAATTAGAGTGCTTGGTGAGACAGAGTGTCTTATAGGCCATATTAGACATGCACTTGAGGCTAAAGTTCTAGGCCAGATCTCTTTGAAACCTAAAATTCTTGAAGTGCACAGTATACATGGCGCTTGTGGTGTCCCTACAGTCCGTTGGTTCTTGTCCTGCTGGTAGATGAAATCCACACCTGTTGTTTACTTGTGTTCTTCACGGTACGAGGCAATGAGTGATTGGTCCATTCTGCATAGACCCTTTCGATCATAGACACTCGTTCGGTTGAGCTTCTTAACATACGGCAATTGCCAATTGTAACATCGTCATCTATCTGCTGAGAGTCCATTGTAATACTACATTTTAAGTTCTTCTCTTGATTCCATGGGGATAGCCGTGAGCCAGTGCTTTGAACTGAGTGTTCACGTTTATTTTTGTAAACCCTAACCTAACCTGCCCGAGCCTGGTGATGCTCTGTGGGAAAGGGAGAGGACTTTATAAAAGCTATATAGCCTGTACAAACCCTAACACTGACCCTAACCTTGAAGTGCACAGTATACACGACCATACCTGTTGTTTACTTAAAGCATAGCCAATACACATGGAATAGCAATTAACATATTAATTGGGCCTAACACGCCTCCCGCATAAGCGCAGCTCTCAGCATTTGCAGTCTGGCCGCCGTCGAGAATAGTCGATTTCGATACGAAGCGAGTTCTTTACAACTCAACCGTGTGCATTTATAACATCATTGACCTTAAAGTAGGCAACTCCGCCACGGCAGTTGGCCATGTTCGTCAACCTAAACAGGTCGTATAACATATTTTCCATCTAGCTAATTGTCGTGCCAGTCCCAAGCCTGGTTAAGGAGGAGGGAACCCGCTTCATTAACATCAGGGGTCTATTGTTTACCGTAAATTAGAGTGCTTGGTGAGACAGAGTGTCTTATAGGCCATATTAGACATGCACTTGAGGCTAAAGTTCTAGGCCAGATCTCTTTGAAACCTAAAATTCTTGAAGTGCACAGTATACATGGCGCTTGTGGTGTCCCTACAGTCCGTTGGTTCTTGTCCTGCTGGTAGATGAAATCCACACCTGTTGTTTACTTGTGTTCTTCACGGTACGAGGCAATGAGTGATTGGTCCATTCTGCATAGACCCTTCGATCATAGACACTCGTTCGGTTGAGCTTCTTAACATACGGCAATTGCCAATTGTAACATCGTCATCTATCTGCTGAGAGTCCATTGTAATACTACATTTTAAGTTCTTCTCTTGATTCCATGGGGATAGCCGTGAGCCAGTGCTTTGAACTGAGTGTTCACGTTTATTTTTGTAAACCCTAACCTAACCTGCCCGAGCCTGGTGATGCTCTGTGGGAAAGGGAGAGGACTTTATAAAAGCTATATAGCCTGTACAAACCCTAACACTGACCCTAACCTTGAAGTGCACAGTATACACGACCATACCTGTTGTTTACTTAAAGCATAGCCAATACACATGGAATAGCAATTAACATATTAATT
This sequence comes from Lumbricus rubellus, assembly GCA_945859605.1. Classification (NCBI taxonomy): domain Eukaryota; kingdom Metazoa; phylum Annelida; class Clitellata; order Crassiclitellata; family Lumbricidae; genus Lumbricus; species Lumbricus rubellus. The sequence continues at coordinate 24,517 of CAMAOG010000119.1, read as the reverse complement.
GGGCCTAACACGCCTCCCGCATAAGCGCAGCTCTCAGCATTTGCAGTCTGGCCGCCGTCGAGAATAGTCGATTTCGATACGAAGCGAGTTCTTTACAACTCAACCGTGTGCATTTATAACATCATTGACCTTAAAGTAGGCAACTCCGCCACGGCAGTTGGCCATGTTCGTCAACCTAAACAGGTCGTATAACATATTTTCCATCTAGCTAATTGTCGTGCCAGTCCCAAGCCTGGTTAAGGAGGAGGGAACCCGCTTCATTAACATCAGGGGTCTATTGTTTACCGTAAATTAGAGTGCTTGGTGAGACAGAGTGTCTTATAGGCCATATTAGACATGCACTTGAGGCTAAAGTTCTAGGCCAGATCTCTTTGAAACCTAAAATTCTTGAAGTGCACAGTATACATGGCGCTTGTGGTGTCCCTACAGTCCGTTGGTTCTTGTCCTGCTGGTAGATGAAATCCACACCTGTTGTTTACTTGTGTTCTTCACGGTACGAGGCAATGAGTGATTGGTCCATTCTGCATAGACCCTTTCGATCATAGACACTCGTTCGGTTGAGCTTCTTAACATACGGCAATTGCCAATTGTAACATCGTCATCTATCTGCTGAGAGTCCATTGTAATACTACATTTTAAGTTCTTCTCTTGATTCCATGGGGATAGCCGTGAGCCAGTGCTTTGAACTGAGTGTTCACGTTTATTTTTGTAAACCCTAACCTAACCCTAACCCTAACCCTAACCCTAACCCTAACCCTAACCCTAACCCTAACCCTAACCCTAACCCTAACCCTAACCCTAACCCTAACCCTAACCCTAACCCTAACCCTAACCCTAACCCTAACCCTAACCCTAACCCTAACCCTAACCCTAACCCTAACCCTAACCCTAACCCTAACCCTAACCCTAACCCTAACCCTAACCCTAATCCTAATCCTAACCCTAACCCTAACCCTAACCCTAACCCTAACCCTAACCCTAACCCTAACCCTAACCCTAACCCTAACCCTAACGGAATAGCAATTAACATATTAATTGGGCCTAACACGCCTCCCGCATAAGCGCAGCTCTCAGCATTTGCAGTCTGGCCGCCGTCGAGAATAGTCGATTTCGATACGAAGCGAGTTCTTTACAACTCAACCGTGTGCATTTATAACATCATTGACCTTAAAGTAGGCAACTCCGCCACGGCAGTTGGCCATGTTGTTCTTCAACCTAAACAGGTGTCGTATAACATATTTACCATCTAGCTAATTGTCGTGCCAGTCCCAAGCCTGGTTAAGGAGGAGGGAACCCGCTTCATTAACATCAGGGGTCTATTGTTTACCGTAAATTAGAGTGCTTGGTGAGACAGAGTGTCTTATAGGCCATATTAGACATGCACTTGAGGCTAAAGTTCTAGGCCAGATCTCTTTGAAACCTAAAATTCTTGAAGTGCACAGTATACACGGCGCTTGTGGTGTCCCTACAGTCCGTTGGTTCTTGTCCTGCTGGTAGATGAAATCTACACCTGTTGTTTACTTGTGTCCTTCACGGTATGAGGCAATGAGTGATTGGTCCATTCTGCATAGACCCTTTCGATCATAGACACTCGTTCGGTTGAGCTTCTTAACATACGGCAATTGTCAATTGTAACATCGTCATCTATCTGCTGAGAGTCCATTGTAATACTACATTTTAAGTTCTTCTCTTGATTCCATGGGGATAGCCGTGAGCCAGTGCTTTGAACTGAGTGTTCACGTTTATTTTTGTAAACCCTAACCTAACCTGCCCGAGCCTGGTGATGCTCTGTGGGAAAGGGAGAGGATTTTATAAAAGCTATATAGCCTGTACAAACCCTAACACTGACCCTAACCTTGAAGTGCACAGTATACACGGCCATACCTGTTGTTTACTTAAAGCATAGCCAATACACATGGAATAGCAATTAACATATTAATTGGGCCTAACACGCCTCCCGCATAAGCGCAGCTCTCAGCATTTGCAGTCTGGCCGCCGTCGAGAATAGTCGATTTCGATACGAAGCGAGTTCTTTACAACTCAACCGTGTGCATTTATAACATCATTGACCTTAAAGTAGGCAACTCCGCCACGGCAGTTGGCCATGTTGTTCTTCAACCTAAACAGGTGTCGTATAACATATTTACCATCTAGCTAATTGTCGTGCCAGTCCCAAGCCTGGTTAAGGAGGAGGGAACCCGCTTCATTAACATCAGGGGTCTATTGTTTACCGTAAATTAGAGTGCTTGGTGAGACAGAGTGTCTTATAGGCCATATTAGACATGCACTTGAGGCTAAAGTTCTAGGCCAGATCTCTTTGAAACCTAAAATTCTTGAAGTGCACAGTATACACGGCGCTTGTGGTGTCCCTACAGTCCGTTGGTTCTTGTCCTGCTGGTAGATGAAATCTACACCTGTTGTTTACTTGTGTCCTTCACGGTATGAGGCAATGAGTGATTGGTCCATTCTGCATAGACCCTTTCGATCATAGACACTCGTTCGGTTGAGCTTCTTAACATACGGCAATTGTCAATTGTAACATCGTCATCTATCTGCTGAGAGTCCATTGTAATACTACATTTTAAGTTCTTCTCTTGATTCCATGGGGATAGCCGTGAGCCAGTGCTTTGAACTGAGTGTTCACGTTTATTTTTGTAAACCCTAACCTAACCTGCCCGAGCCTGGTGATGCTCTGTGGGAAAGGGAGAGGATTTTATAAAAGCTATATAGCCTGTACAAACCCTAACACTGACCCTAACCTTGAAGTGCACAGTATACACGGCCATACCTGTTGTTTACTTAAAGCATAGCCAATACACATGGAATAGCAATTAACATATTAATTGGGCCTAACACGCCTCCCGCATAAGCGCAGCTCTCAGCATTTGCAGTCTGGCCGCCGTCGAGAATAGTCGATTTCGATACGAAGCGAGTTCTTTACAACTCAACCGTGTGCATTTATAACATCATTGACCTTAAAGTAGGCAACTCCGCCACGGCAGTTGGCCATGTTGTTCTTCAACCTAAACAGGTGTCGTATAACATATTTACCATCTAGCTAATTGTCGTGCCAGTCCCAAGCCTGGTTAAGGAGGAGGGAACCCGCTTCATTAACATCAGGGGTCTATTGTTTACCGTAAATTAGAGTGCTTGGTGAGACAGAGTGTCTTATAGGCCATATTAGACATGCACTTGAGGCTAAAGTTCTAGGCCAGATCTCTTTGAAACCTAAAATTCTTGAAGTGCACAGTATACACGGCGCTTGTGGTGTCCCTACAGTCCGTTGGTTCTTGTCCTGCTGGTAGATGAAATCTACACCTGTTGTTTACTTGTGTCCTTCACGGTATGAGGCAATGAGTGATTGGTCCATTCTGCATAGACCCTTTCGATCATAGACACTCGTTCGGTTGAGCTTCTTAACATACGGCAATTGTCAATTGTAACATCGTCATCTATCTGCTGAGAGTCCATTGTAATACTACATTTTAAGTTCTTCTCTTGATTCCATGGGGATAGCCGTGAGCCAGTGCTTTGAACTGAGTGTTCACGTTTATTTTTGTAAACCCTAACCTAACCTGCCCGAGCCTGGTGATGCTCTGTGGGAAAGGGAGAGGATTTTATAAAAGCTATATAGCCTGTACAAACCCTAACACTGACCCTAACCTTGAAGTGCACAGTATACACGGCCATACCTGTTGTTTACTTAAAGCATAGCCAATACACATGGAATAGCAATTAACATATTAATTGGGCCTAACACGCCTCCCGCATAAGCGCAGCTCTCAGCATTTGCAGTCTGGCCGCCGTCGAGAATAGTCGATTTCGATACGAAGCGAGTTCTTTACAACTCAACCGTGTGCATTTATAACATCATTGACCTTAAAGTAGGCAACTCCGCCACGGCAGTTGGCCATGTTGTTCTTCAACCTAAACAGGTGTCGTATAACATATTTACCATCTAGCTAATTGTCGTGCCAGTCCCAAGCCTGGTTAAGGAGGAGGGAACCCGCTTCATTAACATCAGGGGTCTATTGTTTACCGTAAATTAGAGTGCTTGGTGAGACAGAGTGTCTTATAGGCCATATTAGACATGCACTTGAGGCTAAAGTTCTAGGCCAGATCTCTTTGAAACCTAAAATTCTTGAAGTGCACAGTATACACGGCGCTTGTGGTGTCCCTACAGTCCGTTGGTTCTTGTCCTGCTGGTAGATGAAATCTACACCTGTTGTTTACTTGTGTCCTTCACGGTATGAGGCAATGAGTGATTGGTCCATTCTGCATAGACCCTTTCGATCATAGACACTCGTTCGGTTGAGCTTCTTAACATACGGCAATTGTCAATTGTAACATCGTCATCTATCTGCTGAGAGTCCATTGTAATACTACATTTTAAGTTCTTCTCTTGATTCCATGGGGATAGCCGTGAGCCAGTGCTTTGAACTGAGTGTTCACGTTTATTTTTGTAAACCCTAACCTAACCTGCCCGAGCCTGGTGATGCTCTGTGGGAAAGGGAGAGGATTTTATAAAAGCTATATAGCCTGTACAAACCCTAACACTGACCCTAACCTTGAAGTGCACAGTATACACGGCCATACCTGTTGTTTACTTAAAGCATAGCCAATACACATGGAATAGCAATTAACATATTAATTGGGCCTAACACGCCTCCCGCATAAGCGCAGCTCTCAGCATTTGCAGTCTGGCCGCCGTCGAGAATAGTCGATTTCGATACGAAGCGAGTTCTTTACAACTCAACCGTGTGCATTTATAACATCATTGACCTTAAAGTAGGCAACTCCGCCACGGCAGTTGGCCATGTTGTTCTTCAACCTAAACAGGTGTCGTATAACATATTTACCATCTAGCTAATTGTCGTGCCAGTCCCAAGCCTGGTTAAGGAGGAGGGAACCCGCTTCATTAACATCAGGGGTCTATTGTTTACCGTAAATTAGAGTGCTTGGTGAGACAGAGTGTCTTATAGGCCATATTAGACATGCACTTGAGGCTAAAGTTCTAGGCCAGATCTCTTTGAAACCTAAAATTCTTGAAGTGCACAGTATACACGGCGCTTGTGGTGTCCCTACAGTCCGTTGGTTCTTGTCCTGCTGGTAGATGAAATCTACACCTGTTGTTTACTTGTGTCCTTCACGGTATGAGGCAATGAGTGATTGGTCCATTCTGCATAGACCCTTTCGATCATAGACACTCGTTCGGTTGAGCTTCTTAACATACGGCAATTGTCAATTGTAACATCGTCATCTATCTGCTGAGAGTCCATTGTAATACTACATTTTAAGTTCTTCTCTTGATTCCATGGGGATAGCCGTGAGCCAGTGCTTTGAACTGAGTGTTCACGTTTATTTTTGTAAACCCTAACCTAACCTGCCCGAGCCTGGTGATGCTCTGTGGGAAAGGGAGAGGATTTTATAAAAGCTATATAGCCTGTACAAACCCTAACACTGACCCTAACCTTGAAGTGCACAGTATACACGGCCATACCTGTTGTTTACTTAAAGCATAGCCAATACACATGGAATAGCAATTAACATATTAATTGGGCCTAACACGCCTCCCGCATAAGCGCAGCTCTCAGCATTTGCAGTCTGGCCGCCGTCGAGAATAGTCGATTTCGATACGAAGCGAGTTCTTTACAACTCAACCGTGTGCATTTATAACATCATTGACCTTAAAGTAGGCAACTCCGCCACGGCAGTTGGCCATGTTGTTCTTCAACCTAAACAGGTGTCGTATAACATATTTACCATCTAGCTAATTGTCGTGCCAGTCCCAAGCCTGGTTAAGGAGGAGGGAACCCGCTTCATTAACATCAGGGGTCTATTGTTTACCGTAAATTAGAGTGCTTGGTGAGACAGAGTGTCTTATAGGCCATATTAGACATGCACTTGAGGCTAAAGTTCTAGGCCAGATCTCTTTGAAACCTAAAATTCTTGAAGTGCACAGTATACACGGCGCTTGTGGTGTCCCTACAGTCCGTTGGTTCTTGTCCTGCTGGTAGATGAAATCTACACCTGTTGTTTACTTGTGTCCTTCACGGTATGAGGCAATGAGTGATTGGTCCATTCTGCATAGACCCTTTCGATCATAGACACTCGTTCGGTTGAGCTTCTTAACATACGGCAATTGTCAATTGTAACATCGTCATCTATCTGCTGAGAGTCCATTGTAATACTACATTTTAAGTTCTTCTCTTGATTCCATGGGGATAGCCGTGAGCCAGTGCTTTGAACTGAGTGTTCACGTTTATTTTTGTAAACCCTAACCTAACCTGCCCGAGCCTGGTGATGCTCTGTGGGAAAGGGAGAGGATTTTATAAAAGCTATATAGCCTGTACAAACCCTAACACTGACCCTAACCTTGAAGTGCACAGTATACACGGCCATACCTGTTGTTTACTTAAAGCATAGCCAATACACATGGAATAGCAATTAACATATTAATTGGGCCTAACACGCCTCCCGCATAAGCGCAGCTCTCAGCATTTGCAGTCTGGCCGCCGTCGAGAATAGTCGATTTCGATACGAAGCGAGTTCTTTACAACTCAACCGTGTGCATTTATAACATCATTGACCTTAAAGTAGGCAACTCCGCCACGGCAGTTGGCCATGTTGTTCTTCAACCTAAACAGGTGTCGTATAACATATTTACCATCTAGCTAATTGTCGTGCCAGTCCCAAGCCTGGTTAAGGAGGAGGGAACCCGCTTCATTAACATCAGGGGTCTATTGTTTACCGTAAATTAGAGTGCTTGGTGAGACAGAGTGTCTTATAGGCCATATTAGACATGCACTTGAGGCTAAAGTTCTAGGCCAGATCTCTTTGAAACCTAAAATTCTTGAAGTGCACAGTATACACGGCGCTTGTGGTGTCCCTACAGTCCGTTGGTTCTTGTCCTGCTGGTAGATGAAATCTACACCTGTTGTTTACTTGTGTCCTTCACGGTATGAGGCAATGAGTGATTGGTCCATTCTGCATAGACCCTTTCGATCATAGACACTCGTTCGGTTGAGCTTCTTAACATACGGCAATTGTCAATTGTAACATCGTCATCTATCTGCTGAGAGTCCATTGTAATACTACATTTTAAGTTCTTCTCTTGATTCCATGGGGATAGCCGTGAGCCAGTGCTTTGAACTGAGTGTTCACGTTTATTTTTGTAAACCCTAACCTAACCTGCCCGAGCCTGGTGATGCTCTGTGGGAAAGGGAGAGGATTTTATAAAAGCTATATAGCCTGTACAAACCCTAACACTGACCCTAACCTTGAAGTGCACAGTATACACGGCCATACCTGTTGTTTACTTAAAGCATAGCCAATACACATGGAATAGCAATTAACATATTAATTGGGCCTAACACGCCTCCCGCATAAGCGCAGCTCTCAGCATTTGCAGTCTGGCCGCCGTCGAGAATAGTCGATTTCGATACGAAGCGAGTTCTTTACAACTCAACCGTGTGCATTTATAACATCATTGACCTTAAAGTAGGCAACTCCGCCACGGCAGTTGGCCATGTTGTTCTTCAACCTAAACAGGTGTCGTATAACATATTTACCATCTAGCTAATTGTCGTGCCAGTCCCAAGCCTGGTTAAGGAGGAGGGAACCCGCTTCATTAACATCAGGGGTCTATTGTTTACCGTAAATTAGAGTGCTTGGTGAGACAGAGTGTCTTATAGGCCATATTAGACATGCACTTGAGGCTAAAGTTCTAGGCCAGATCTCTTTGAAACCTAAAATTCTTGAAGTGCACAGTATACACGGCGCTTGTGGTGTCCCTACAGTCCGTTGGTTCTTGTCCTGCTGGTAGATGAAATCTACACCTGTTGTTTACTTGTGTCCTTCACGGTATGAGGCAATGAGTGATTGGTCCATTCTGCATAGACCCTTTCGATCATAGACACTCGTTCGGTTGAGCTTCTTAACATACGGCAATTGTCAATTGTAACATCGTCATCTATCTGCTGAGAGTCCATTGTAATACTACATTTTAAGTTCTTCTCTTGATTCCATGGGGATAGCCGTGAGCCAGTGCTTTGAACTGAGTGTTCACGTTTATTTTTGTAAACCCTAACCTAACCTGCCCGAGCCTGGTGATGCTCTGTGGGAAAGGGAGAGGATTTTATAAAAGCTATATAGCCTGTACAAACCCTAACACTGACCCTAACCTTGAAGTGCACAGTATACACGGCCATACCTGTTGTTTACTTAAAGCATAGCCAATACACATGGAATAGCAATTAACATATTAATTGGGCCTAACACGCCTCCCGCATAAGCGCAGCTCTCAGCATTTGCAGTCTGGCCGCCGTCGAGAATAGTCGATTTCGATACGAAGCGAGTTCTTTACAACTCAACCGTGTGCATTTATAACATCATTGACCTTAAAGTAGGCAACTCCGCCACGGCAGTTGGCCATGTTGTTCTTCAACCTAAACAGGTGTCGTATAACATATTTACCATCTAGCTAATTGTCGTGCCAGTCCCAAGCCTGGTTAAGGAGGAGGGAACCCGCTTCATTAACATCAGGGGTCTATTGTTTACCGTAAATTAGAGTGCTTGGTGAGACAGAGTGTCTTATAGGCCATATTAGACATGCACTTGAGGCTAAAGTTCTAGGCCAGATCTCTTTGAAACCTAAAATTCTTGAAGTGCACAGTATACACGGCGCTTGTGGTGTCCCTACAGTCCGTTGGTTCTTGTCCTGCTGGTAGATGAAATCTACACCTGTTGTTTACTTGTGTCCTTCACGGTATGAGGCAATGAGTGATTGGTCCATTCTGCATAGACCCTTTCGATCATAGACACTCGTTCGGTTGAGCTTCTTAACATACGGCAATTGTCAATTGTAACATCGTCATCTATCTGCTGAGAGTCCATTGTAATACTACATTTTAAGTTCTTCTCTTGATTCCATGGGGATAGCCGTGAGCCAGTGCTTTGAACTGAGTGTTCACGTTTATTTTTGTAAACCCTAACCTAACCTGCCCGAGCCTGGTGATGCTCTGTGGGAAAGGGAGAGGATTTTATAAAAGCTATATAGCCTGTACAAACCCTAACACTGACCCTAACCTTGAAGTGCACAGTATACACGGCCATACCTGTTGTTTACTTAAAGCATAGCCAATACACATGGAATAGCAATTAACATATTAATTGGGCCTAACACGCCTCCCGCATAAGCGCAGCTCTCAGCATTTGCAGTCTGGCCGCCGTCGAGAATAGTCGATTTCGATACGAAGCGAGTTCTTTACAACTCAACCGTGTGCATTTATAACATCATTGACCTTAAAGTAGGCAACTCCGCCACGGCAGTTGGCCATGTTGTTCTTCAACCTAAACAGGTGTCGTATAACATATTTACCATCTAGCTAATTGTCGTGCCAGTCCCAAGCCTGGTTAAGGAGGAGGGAACCCGCTTCATTAACATCAGGGGTCTATTGTTTACCGTAAATTAGAGTGCTTGGTGAGACAGAGTGTCTTATAGGCCATATTAGACATGCACTTGAGGCTAAAGTTCTAGGCCAGATCTCTTTGAAACCTAAAATTCTTGAAGTGCACAGTATACACGGCGCTTGTGGTGTCCCTACAGTCCGTTGGTTCTTGTCCTGCTGGTAGATGAAATCTACACCTGTTGTTTACTTGTGTCCTTCACGGTATGAGGCAATGAGTGATTGGTCCATTCTGCATAGACCCTTTCGATCATAGACACTCGTTCGGTTGAGCTTCTTAACATACGGCAATTGTCAATTGTAACATCGTCATCTATCTGCTGAGAGTCCATTGTAATACTACATTTTAAGTTCTTCTCTTGATTCCATGGGGATAGCCGTGAGCCAGTGCTTTGAACTGAGTGTTCACGTTTATTTTTGTAAACCCTAACCTAACCTGCCCGAGCCTGGTGATGCTCTGTGGGAAAGGGAGAGGATTTTATAAAAGCTATATAGCCTGTACAAACCCTAACACTGACCCTAACCTTGAAGTGCACAGTATACACGGCCATACCTGTTGTTTACTTAAAGCATAGCCAATACACATGGAATAGCAATTAACATATTAATTGGGCCTAACACGCCTCCCGCATAAGCGCAGCTCTCAGCATTTGCAGTCTGGCCGCCGTCGAGAATAGTCGATTTCGATACGAAGCGAGTTCTTTACAACTCAACCGTGTGCATTTATAACATCATTGACCTTAAAGTAGGCAACTCCGCCACGGCAGTTGGCCATGTTGTTCTTCAACCTAAACAGGTGTCGTATAACATATTTACCATCTAGCTAATTGTCGTGCCAGTCCCAAGCCTGGTTAAGGAGGAGGGAACCCGCTTCATTAACATCAGGGGTCTATTGTTTACCGTAAATTAGAGTGCTTGGTGAGACAGAGTGTCTTATAGGCCATATTAGACATGCACTTGAGGCTAAAGTTCTAGGCCAGATCTCTTTGAAACCTAAAATTCTTGAAGTGCACAGTATACACGGCGCTTGTGGTGTCCCTACAGTCCGTTGGTTCTTGTCCTGCTGGTAGATGAAATCTACACCTGTTGTTTACTTGTGTCCTTCACGGTATGAGGCAATGAGTGATTGGTCCATTCTGCATAGACCCTTTCGATCATAGACACTCGTTCGGTTGAGCTTCTTAACATACGGCAATTGTCAATTGTAACATCGTCATCTATCTGCTGAGAGTCCATTGTAATACTACATTTTAAGTTCTTCTCTTGATTCCATGGGGATAGCCGTGAGCCAGTGCTTTGAACTGAGTGTTCACGTTTATTTTTGTAAACCCTAACCTAACCTGCCCGAGCCTGGTGATGCTCTGTGGGAAAGGGAGAGGATTTTATAAAAGCTATATAGCCTGTACAAACCCTAACACTGACCCTAACCTTGAAGTGCACAGTATACACGGCCATACCTGTTGTTTACTTAAAGCATAGCCAATACACATGGAATAGCAATTAACATATTAATTGGGCCTAACACGCCTCCCGCATAAGCGCAGCTCTCAGCATTTGCAGTCTGGCCGCCGTCGAGAATAGTCGATTTCGATACGAAGCGAGTTCTTTACAACTCAACCGTGTGCATTTATAACATCATTGACCTTAAAGTAGGCAACTCCGCCACGGCAGTTGGCCATGTTGTTCTTCAACCTAAACAGGTGTCGTATAACATATTTACCATCTAGCTAATTGTCGTGCCAGTCCCAAGCCTGGTTAAGGAGGAGGGAACCCGCTTCATTAACATCAGGGGTCTATTGTTTACCGTAAATTAGAGTGCTTGGTGAGACAGAGTGTCTTATAGGCCATATTAGACATGCACTTGAGGCTAAAGTTCTAGGCCAGATCTCTTTGAAACCTAAAATTCTTGAAGTGCACAGTATACACGGCGCTTGTGGTGTCCCTACAGTCCGTTGGTTCTTGTCCTGCTGGTAGATGAAATCTACACCTGTTGTTTACTTGTGTCCTTCACGGTATGAGGCAATGAGTGATTGGTCCATTCTGCATAGACCCTTTCGATCATAGACACTCGTTCGGTTGAGCTTCTTAACATACGGCAATTGTCAATTGTAACATCGTCATCTATCTGCTGAGAGTCCATTGTAATACTACATTTTAAGTTCTTCTCTTGATTCCATGGGGATAGCCGTGAGCCAGTGCTTTGAACTGAGTGTTCACGTTTATTTTTGTAAACCCTAACCTAACCTGCCCGAGCCTGGTGATGCTCTGTGGGAAAGGGAGAGGATTTTATAAAAGCTATATAGCCTGTACAAACCCTAACACTGACCCTAACCTTGAAGTGCACAGTATACACGGCCATACCTGTTGTTTACTTAAAGCATAGCCAATACACATGGAATAGCAATTAACATATTAATTGGGCCTAACACGCCTCCCGCATAAGCGCAGCTCTCAGCATTTGCAGTCTGGCCGCCGTCGAGAATAGTCGATTTCGATACGAAGCGAGTTCTTTACAACTCAACCGTGTGCATTTATAACATCATTGACCTTAAAGTAGGCAACTCCGCCACGGCAGTTGGCCATGTTGTTCTTCAACCTAAACAGGTGTCGTATAACATATTTACCATCTAGCTAATTGTCGTGCCAGTCCCAAGCCTGGTTAAGGAGGAGGGAACCCGCTTCATTAACATCAGGGGTCTATTGTTTACCGTAAATTAGAGTGCTTGGTGAGACAGAGTGTCTTATAGGCCATATTAGACATGCACTTGAGGCTAAAGTTCTAGGCCAGATCTCTTTGAAACCTAAAATTCTTGAAGTGCACAGTATACACGGCGCTTGTGGTGTCCCTACAGTCCGTTGGTTCTTGTCCTGCTGGTAGATGAAATCTACACCTGTTGTTTACTTGTGTCCTTCACGGTATGAGGCAATGAGTGATTGGTCCATTCTGCATAGACCCTTTCGATCATAGACACTCGTTCGGTTGAGCTTCTTAACATACGGCAATTGTCAATTGTAACATCGTCATCTATCTGCTGAGAGTCCATTGTAATACTACATTTTAAGTTCTTCTCTTGATTCCATGGGGATAGCCGTGAGCCAGTGCTTTGAACTGAGTGTTCACGTTTATTTTTGTAAACCCTAACCTAACCTGCCCGAGCCTGGTGATGCTCTGTGGGAAAGGGAGAGGATTTTATAAAAGCTATATAGCCTGTACAAACCCTAACACTGACCCTAACCTTGAAGTGCACAGTATACACGGCCATACCTGTTGTTTACTTAAAGCATAGCCAATACACATGGAATAGCAATTAACATATTAATTGGGCCTAACACGCCTCCCGCATAAGCGCAGCTCTCAGCATTTGCAGTCTGGCCGCCGTCGAGAATAGTCGATTTCGATACGAAGCGAGTTCTTTACAACTCAACCGTGTGCATTTATAACATCATTGACCTTAAAGTAGGCAACTCCGCCACGGCAGTTGGCCATGTTGTTCTTCAACCTAAACAGGTGTCGTATAACATATTTACCATCTAGCTAATTGTCGTGCCAGTCCCAAGCCTGGTTAAGGAGGAGGGAACCCGCTTCATTAACATCAGGGGTCTATTGTTTACCGTAAATTAGAGTGCTTGGTGAGACAGAGTGTCTTATAGGCCATATTAGACATGCACTTGAGGCTAAAGTTCTAGGCCAGATCTCTTTGAAACCTAAAATTCTTGAAGTGCACAGTATACACGGCGCTTGTGGTGTCCCTACAGTCCGTTGGTTCTTGTCCTGCTGGTAGATGAAATCTACACCTGTTGTTTACTTGTGTCCTTCACGGTATGAGGCAATGAGTGATTGGTCCATTCTGCATAGACCCTTTCGATCATAGACACTCGTTCGGTTGAGCTTCTTAACATACGGCAATTGTCAATTGTAACATCGTCATCTATCTGCTGAGAGTCCATTGTAATACTACATTTTAAGTTCTTCTCTTGATTCCATGGGGATAGCCGTGAGCCAGTGCTTTGAACTGAGTGTTCACGTTTATTTTTGTAAACCCTAACCTAACCTGCCCGAGCCTGGTGATGCTCTGTGGGAAAGGGAGAGGATTTTATAAAAGCTATATAGCCTGTACAAACCCTAACACTGACCCTAACCTTGAAGTGCACAGTATACACGGCCATACCTGTTGTTTACTTAAAGCATAGCCAATACACATGGAATAGCAATTAACATATTAATTGGGCCTAACACGCCTCCCGCATAAGCGCAGCTCTCAGCATTTGCAGTCTGGCCGCCGTCGAGAATAGTCGATTTCGATACGAAGCGAGTTCTTTACAACTCAACCGTGTGCATTTATAACATCATTGACCTTAAAGTAGGCAACTCCGCCACGGCAGTTGGCCATGTTGTTCTTCAACCTAAACAGGTGTCGTATAACATATTTACCATCTAGCTAATTGTCGTGCCAGTCCCAAGCCTGGTTAAGGAGGAGGGAACCCGCTTCATTAACATCAGGGGTCTATTGTTTACCGTAAATTAGAGTGCTTGGTGAGACAGAGTGTCTTATAGGCCATATTAGACATGCACTTGAGGCTAAAGTTCTAGGCCAGATCTCTTTGAAACCTAAAATTCTTGAAGTGCACAGTATACACGGCGCTTGTGGTGTCCCTACAGTCCGTTGGTTCTTGTCCTGCTGGTAGATGAAATCTACACCTGTTGTTTACTTGTGTCCTTCACGGTATGAGGCAATGAGTGATTGGTCCATTCTGCATAGACCCTTTCGATCATAGACACTCGTTCGGTTGAGCTTCTTAACATACGGCAATTGTCAATTGTAACATCGTCATCTATCTGCTGAGAGTCCATTGTAATACTACATTTTAAGTTCTTCTCTTGATTCCATGGGGATAGCCGTGAGCCAGTGCTTTGAACTGAGTGTTCACGTTTATTTTTGTAAACCCTAACCTAACCTGCCCGAGCCTGGTGATGCTCTGTGGGAAAGGGAGAGGATTTTATAAAAGCTATATAGCCTGTACAAACCCTAACACTGACCCTAACCTTGAAGTGCACAGTATACACGGCCATACCTGTTGTTTACTTAAAGCATAGCCAATACACATGGAATAGCAATTAACATATTAATTGGGCCTAACACGCCTCCCGCATAAGCGCAGCTCTCAGCATTTGCAGTCTGGCCGCCGTCGAGAATAGTCGATTTCGATACGAAGCGAGTTCTTTACAACTCAACCGTGTGCATTTATAACATCATTGACCTTAAAGTAGGCAACTCCGCCACGGCAGTTGGCCATGTTGTTCTTCAACCTAAACAGGTGTCGTATAACATATTTACCATCTAGCTAATTGTCGTGCCAGTCCCAAGCCTGGTTAAGGAGGAGGGAACCCGCTTCATTAACATCAGGGGTCTATTGTTTACCGTAAATTAGAGTGCTTGGTGAGACAGAGTGTCTTATAGGCCATATTAGACATGCACTTGAGGCTAAAGTTCTAGGCCAGATCTCTTTGAAACCTAAAATTCTTGAAGTGCACAGTATACACGGCGCTTGTGGTGTCCCTACAGTCCGTTGGTTCTTGTCCTGCTGGTAGATGAAATCTACACCTGTTGTTTACTTGTGTCCTTCACGGTATGAGGCAATGAGTGATTGGTCCATTCTGCATAGACCCTTTCGATCATAGACACTCGTTCGGTTGAGCTTCTTAACATACGGCAATTGTCAATTGTAACATCGTCATCTATCTGCTGAGAGTCCATTGTAATACTACATTTTAAGTTCTTCTCTTGATTCCATGGGGATAGCCGTGAGCCAGTGCTTTGAACTGAGTGTTCACGTTTATTTTTGTAAACCCTAACCTAACCTGCCCGAGCCTGGTGATGCTCTGTGGGAAAGGGAGAGGATTTTATAAAAGCTATATAGCCTGTACAAACCCTAACACTGACCCTAACCTTGAAGTGCACAGTATACACGGCCATACCTGTTGTTTACTTAAAGCATAGCCAATACACATGGAATAGCAATTAACATATTAATTGGGCCTAACACGCCTCCCGCATAAGCGCAGCTCTCAGCATTTGCAGTCTGGCCGCCGTCGAGAATAGTCGATTTCGATACGAAGCGAGTTCTTTACAACTCAACCGTGTGCATTTATAACATCATTGACCTTAAAGTAGGCAACTCCGCCACGGCAGTTGGCCATGTTGTTCTTCAACCTAAACAGGTGTCGTATAACATATTTACCATCTAGCTAATTGTCGTGCCAGTCCCAAGCCTGGTTAAGGAGGAGGGAACCCGCTTCATTAACATCAGGGGTCTATTGTTTACCGTAAATTAGAGTGCTTGGTGAGACAGAGTGTCTTATAGGCCATATTAGACATGCACTTGAGGCTAAAGTTCTAGGCCAGATCTCTTTGAAACCTAAAATTCTTGAAGTGCACAGTATACACGGCGCTTGTGGTGTCCCTACAGTCCGTTGGTTCTTGTCCTGCTGGTAGATGAAATCTACACCTGTTGTTTACTTGTGTCCTTCACGGTATGAGGCAATGAGTGATTGGTCCATTCTGCATAGACCCTTTCGATCATAGACACTCGTTCGGTTGAGCTTCTTAACATACGGCAATTGTCAATTGTAACATCGTCATCTATCTGCTGAGAGTCCATTGTAATACTACATTTTAAGTTCTTCTCTTGATTCCATGGGGATAGCCGTGAGCCAGTGCTTTGAACTGAGTGTTCACGTTTATTTTTGTAAACCCTAACCTAACCTGCCCGAGCCTGGTGATGCTCTGTGGGAAAGGGAGAGGATTTTATAAAAGCTATATAGCCTGTACAAACCCTAACACTGACCCTAACCTTGAAGTGCACAGTATACACGGCCATACCTGTTGTTTACTTAAAGCATAGCCAATACACATGGAATAGCAATTAACATATTAATTGGGCCTAACACGCCTCCCGCATAAGCGCAGCTCTCAGCATTTGCAGTCTGGCCGCCGTCGAGAATAGTCGATTTCGATACGAAGCGAGTTCTTTACAACTCAACCGTGTGCATTTATAACATCATTGACCTTAAAGTAGGCAACTCCGCCACGGCAGTTGGCCATGTTGTTCTTCAACCTAAACAGGTGTCGTATAACATATTTACCATCTAGCTAATTGTCGTGCCAGTCCCAAGCCTGGTTAAGGAGGAGGGAACCCGCTTCATTAACATCAGGGGTCTATTGTTTACCGTAAATTAGAGTGCTTGGTGAGACAGAGTGTCTTATAGGCCATATTAGACATGCACTTGAGGCTAAAGTTCTAGGCCAGATCTCTTTGAAACCTAAAATTCTTGAAGTGCACAGTATACACGGCGCTTGTGGTGTCCCTACAGTCCGTTGGTTCTTGTCCTGCTGGTAGATGAAATCTACACCTGTTGTTTACTTGTGTCCTTCACGGTATGAGGCAATGAGTGATTGGTCCATTCTGCATAGACCCTTTCGATCATAGACACTCGTTCGGTTGAGCTTCTTAACATACGGCAATTGTCAATTGTAACATCGTCATCTATCTGCTGAGAGTCCATTGTAATACTACATTTTAAGTTCTTCTCTTGATTCCATGGGGATAGCCGTGAGCCAGTGCTTTGAACTGAGTGTTCACGTTTATTTTTGTAAACCCTAACCTAACCTGCCCGAGCCTGGTGATGCTCTGTGGGAAAGGGAGAGGATTTTATAAAAGCTATATAGCCTGTACAAACCCTAACACTGACCCTAACCTTGAAGTGCACAGTATACACGGCCATACCTGTTGTTTACTTAAAGCATAGCCAATACACATGGAATAGCAATTAACATATTAATTGGGCCTAACACGCCTCCCGCATAAGCGCAGCTCTCAGCATTTGCAGTCTGGCCGCCGTCGAGAATAGTCGATTTCGATACGAAGCGAGTTCTTTACAACTCAACCGTGTGCATTTATAACATCATTGACCTTAAAGTAGGCAACTCCGCCACGGCAGTTGGCCATGTTGTTCTTCAACCTAAACAGGTGTCGTATAACATATTTACCATCTAGCTAATTGTCGTGCCAGTCCCAAGCCTGGTTAAGGAGGAGGGAACCCGCTTCATTAACATCAGGGGTCTATTGTTTACCGTAAATTAGAGTGCTTGGTGAGACAGAGTGTCTTATAGGCCATATTAGACATGCACTTGAGGCTAAAGTTCTAGGCCAGATCTCTTTGAAACCTAAAATTCTTGAAGTGCACAGTATACACGGCGCTTGTGGTGTCCCTACAGTCCGTTGGTTCTTGTCCTGCTGGTAGATGAAATCTACACCTGTTGTTTACTTGTGTCCTTCACGGTATGAGGCAATGAGTGATTGGTCCATTCTGCATAGACCCTTTCGATCATAGACACTCGTTCGGTTGAGCTTCTTAACATACGGCAATTGTCAATTGTAACATCGTCATCTATCTGCTGAGAGTCCATTGTAATACTACATTTTAAGTTCTTCTCTTGATTCCATGGGGATAGCCGTGAGCCAGTGCTTTGAACTGAGTGTTCACGTTTATTTTTGTAAACCCTAACCTAACCTGCCCGAGCCTGGTGATGCTCTGTGGGAAAGGGAGAGGATTTTATAAAAGCTATATAGCCTGTACAAACCCTAACACTGACCCTAACCTTGAAGTGCACAGTATACACGGCCATACCTGTTGTTTACTTAAAGCATAGCCAATACACATGGAATAGCAATTAACATATTAATTGGGCCTAACACGCCTCCCGCATAAGCGCAGCTCTCAGCATTTGCAGTCTGGCCGCCGTCGAGAATAGTCGATTTCGATACGAAGCGAGTTCTTTACAACTCAACCGTGTGCATTTATAACATCATTGACCTTAAAGTAGGCAACTCCGCCACGGCAGTTGGCCATGTTGTTCTTCAACCTAAACAGGTGTCGTATAACATATTTACCATCTAGCTAATTGTCGTGCCAGTCCCAAGCCTGGTTAAGGAGGAGGGAACCCGCTTCATTAACATCAGGGGTCTATTGTTTACCGTAAATTAGAGTGCTTGGTGAGACAGAGTGTCTTATAGGCCATATTAGACATGCACTTGAGGCTAAAGTTCTAGGCCAGATCTCTTTGAAACCTAAAATTCTTGAAGTGCACAGTATACACGGCGCTTGTGGTGTCCCTACAGTCCGTTGGTTCTTGTCCTGCTGGTAGATGAAATCTACACCTGTTGTTTACTTGTGTCCTTCACGGTATGAGGCAATGAGTGATTGGTCCATTCTGCATAGACCCTTTCGATCATAGACACTCGTTCGGTTGAGCTTCTTAACATACGGCAATTGTCAATTGTAACATCGTCATCTATCTGCTGAGAGTCCATTGTAATACTACATTTTAAGTTCTTCTCTTGATTCCATGGGGATAGCCGTGAGCCAGTGCTTTGAACTGAGTGTTCACGTTTATTTTTGTAAACCCTAACCTAACCTGCCCGAGCCTGGTGATGCTCTGTGGGAAAGGGAGAGGATTTTATAAAAGCTATATAGCCTGTACAAACCCTAACACTGACCCTAACCTTGAAGTGCACAGTATACACGGCCATACCTGTTGTTTACTTAAAGCATAGCCAATACACATGGAATAGCAATTAACATATTAATTGGGCCTAACACGCCTCCCGCATAAGCGCAGCTCTCAGCATTTGCAGTCTGGCCGCCGTCGAGAATAGTCGATTTCGATACGAAGCGAGTTCTTTACAACTCAACCGTGTGCATTTATAACATCATTGACCTTAAAGTAGGCAACTCCGCCACGGCAGTTGGCCATGTTGTTCTTCAACCTAAACAGGTGTCGTATAACATATTTACCATCTAGCTAATTGTCGTGCCAGTCCCAAGCCTGGTTAAGGAGGAGGGAACCCGCTTCATTAACATCAGGGGTCTATTGTTTACCGTAAATTAGAGTGCTTGGTGAGACAGAGTGTCTTATAGGCCATATTAGACATGCACTTGAGGCTAAAGTTCTAGGCCAATGTTGTTTACTTGTGTCCTTCACGGTATGAGGCAATGAGTGATTGGTCCATTCTGCATAGACCCTTTCGATCATAGACACTCGTTCGGTTGAGCTTCTTAACATACGGCAATTGTCAATTGTAACATCGTCATCTATCTGCTGAGAGTCCATTGTAATACTACATTTTAAGTTCTTCTCTTGATTCCATGGGGATAGCCGTGAGCCAGTGCTTTGAACTGAGTGTTCACGTTTATTTTTGTAAACCCTAACCTAACCTGCCCGAGCCTGGTGATGCTCTGTGGGAAAGGGAGAGGATTTTATAAAAGCTATATAGCCTGTACAAACCCTAACACTGACCCTAACCTTGAAGTGCACAGTATACACGGCCATACCTGTTGTTTACTTAAAGCATAGCCAATACACATGGAATAGCAATTAACATATTAATTGGGCCTAACACGCCTCCCGCATAAGCGCAGCTCTCAGCATTTGCAGTCTGGCCGCCGTCGAGAATAGTCGATTTCGATACGAAGCGAGTTCTTTACAACTCAACCGTGTGCATTTATAACATCATTGACCTTAAAGTAGGCAACTCCGCCACGGCAGTTGGCCATGTTGTTCTTCAACCTAAACAGGTTAAGGAGGAGGGAACCCGCTTCATTAACATCAGGGGTCTATTGTTTACCGTAAATTAGAGTGCTTGGTGAGACAGAGTGTCTTATAGGCCATATTAGACATGCACTTGAGGCTAAAGTTCTAGGCCAGATCTCTTTGAAACCTAAAATTCTTGAAGTGCACAGTATACACGGCGCTTGTGGTGTCCCTACAGTCCGTTGGTTCTTGTCCTGCTGGTAGATGAAATCTACACCTGTTGTTTACTTGTGTCCTTCACGGTATGAGGCAATGAGTGATTGGTCCATTCTGCATAGACCCTTTCGATCATAGACACTCGTTCGGTTGAGCTTCTTAACATACGGCAATTGTCAATTGTAACATCGTCATCTATCTGCTGAGAGTCCATTGTAATACTACATTTTAAGTTCTTCTCTTGATTCCATGGGGATAGCCGTGAGCCAGTGCTTTGAACTGAGTGTTCACGTTTATTTTTGTAAACCCTAACCTAACCTGCCCGAGCCTGGTGATGCTCTGTGGGAAAGGGAGAGGATTTTATAAAAGCTATATAGCCTGTACAAACCCTAACACTGACCCTAACCTTGAAGTGCACAGTATACACGGCCATACCTGTTGTTTACTTAAAGCATAGCCAATACACATGGAATAGCAATTAACATATTAATTGGGCCTAACACGCCTCCCGCATAAGCGCAGCTCTCAGCATTTGCAGTCTGGCCGCCGTCGAGAATAGTCGATTTCGATACGAAGCGAGTTCTTTACAACTCAACCGTGTGCATTTATAACATCATTGACCTTAAAGTAGGCAACTCCGCCACGGCAGTTGGCCATGTTGTTCTTCAACCTAAACAGGTGTCGTATAACATATTTACCATCTAGCTAATTGTCGTGCCAGTCCCAAGCCTGGTTAAGGAGGAGGGAACCCGCTTCATTAACATCAGGGGTCTATTGTTTACCGTAAATTAGAGTGCTTGGTGAGACAGAGTGTCTTATAGGCCATATTAGACATGCACTTGAGGCTAAAGTTCTAGGCCAGATCTCTTTGAAACCTAAAATTCTTGAAGTGCACAGTATACACGGCGCTTGTGGTGTCCCTACAGTCCGTTGGTTCTTGTCCTGCTGGTAGATGAAATCTACACCTGTTGTTTACTTGTGTCCTTCACGGTATGAGGCAATGAGTGATTGGTCCATTCTGCATAGACCCTTTCGATCATAGACACTCGTTCGGTTGAGCTTCTTAACATACGGCAATTGTCAATTGTAACATCGTCATCTATCTGCTGAGAGTCCATTGTAATACTACATTTTAAGTTCTTCTCTTGATTCCATGGGGATAGCCGTGAGCCAGTGCTTTGAACTGAGTGTTCACGTTTATTTTTGTAAACCCTAACCTAACCTGCCCGAGCCTGGTGATGCTCTGTGGGAAAGGGAGAGGACTTTATAAAAGCTATATAGCCTGTACAAACCCTAACACTGACCCTAACCTTGAAGTGCACAGTATACACGGCCATACCTGTTGTTTACTTAAAGCATAGCCAATACACATGGAATAGCAATTAACATATTAATTGGGCCTAACACGCCTCCTGCATAAGCGCAGCTCTCAGCATTTGCAGTCTGGCCGCCGTCGAGAATAGTCGATTTCGATACGAAGCGAGTTCTTTACAACTCAACCGTGTGCATTTATAACATCATTGACCTTAAAGTAGGCAACTCCGCCACGGCAGTTGGCCATGTTGTTCTTCAACCTAAACAGGTGTCGTATAACATATTTACCATCTAGCTAATTGTCGTGCCAGTCCCAAGCCTGGTTAAGGAGGAGGGAACCCGCTTCATTAACATCAGGGGTCTATTGTTTACCGTAAATTAGAGTGCTTGGTGAGACAGAGTGTCTTATAGGCCATATTAGACATGCACTTGAGGCTAAAGTTCTAGGCCAGATCTCTTTGAAACCTAAAATTCTTGAAGTGCACAGTATACACGGCGCTTGTGGTGTCCCTACAGTCCGTTGGTTCTTGTCCTGCTGGTAGATGAAATCTACACCTGTTGTTTACTTGTGTCCTTCACGGTATGAGGCAATGAGTGATTGGTCCATTCTGCATAGACCCTTTCGATCATAGACACTCGTTCGGTTGAGCTTCTTAACATACGGCAATTGTCAATTGTAACATCGTCATCTATCTGCTGAGAGTCCATTGTAATACTACATTTTAAGTTCTTCTCTTGATTCCATGGGGATAGCCGTGAGCCAGTGCTTTGAACTGAGTGTTCACGTTTATTTTTGTAAACCCTAACCTAACCCTAACCCTAACCCTAACCCTAACCCTAACCCTAACCCTAACCCTAACCCTAACCCTAACCCTAACCCTAACCCTAACCCTAACCCTAACCCAAGCCCTAATCCTAACACCTAACCCTAACCCTAACCCTAACCCTAACCCTAACCCTAACCCTAACCCTAACCCTAACCCTAACCCTAACCCTAACCCTAACCCTAACTCTAACCCTAACTCTAACCCTAACCCTAACTCTAACCCTAACTCTAACTCTAACCCTAAGCCCTAATCCTAACACCTAACCCTAACCCTAACCCTAACCCTAACCCTAACCCTAACCCTAACCCATATTAAATAGTAATAACTACTCTTTAAGTTCTTCTCTTGATTCCATGGGGATAGCCTTGAGCCAGTGCTTTGAACTGAGTGTTCACGTTTATTTTTAAACCCTAACCTAACCCTAACCCTAACCCTAACCCTAACCCTAACCCTAACCCTAACCCTAACACTAACCCTAAATAGCCGGATGGGGGCGGAGGCGGACTGAGCCAGTGCTCTTTTTCTTGTAACCCTAACCTAACCCTAACCCTAACCCTAACCCTAAGACATTGAGACAGAGTATATCTATTTGTCCATATTCTGCTCGTACATGTAGCTCTCTGTGTGTGTCTATCTGCCCCTCTATCTCTGACTTTCTTAATTTTTTTTCTTGTGTCTGTCCATCTGCGTGTGTGTGTGCGTTTGCGTGTGCGCGTGCGTGCGAGTGTGTGTGTCTGGTTCTGTCAGTTAGAGATGCGAATCTGGTCGAATAGTCAACCAGTGCAACAATTAAGCTAATCTGAGGAATGCATGCAGACATCATTTGTCTGTCTGTCTGTCTGTCTGTCTGTCTGTCTGTCTGTCTGTCTGTCTGTCTGTCTGTCTGTCTGTCTGTCTGTCTGTCTGTCTGTCTGTCTGTCTGTCTGTCTGTCTGTCTGTCTGTCTGTCTGTCTGTCTGTCTGTCTGTCTGTCTGTCTGTCTGTCTGTCTGTCTGTTCCTTTTCCTTCAATGGTTGGACGAGTTGAACTTTGTGGGCCGTATTATCTATTGAATCGTTCTAGTACTGCTTGCCTCTCTGCCTGCCAACATCTCTGCCTGATTTATAGCCTGACTGAATCTATTCCGCCCTACCCTTTGAATCGCCCCATTCTGCTTGACTTATGAATGGAAACTCAATCCTCTGCTCTCCCGTCAATCACTTGCTACTGCCTTCAATTACTGGGCGATAATGGAATCGCACCAGAGACAGCGTGCCACTCAGGGCCGGCCTTAGCCCAAATGGCGCCCTAGGCAAGGCATACATTTGGCGCCCCAGGCATAGGCATACATTTGGCGCCCTTAGATTCCCACTCAATTGTTCAGCCCACGTCAGAATCTAAAGATGAATTAGCCAGAACCGGTATACGCTCACAAGGACGTCAGGATTTTATTTCGGGGATGTTTTCTTGACCGTGAATTTTGAGGTGCGTAAATGCTGCGGTCGATTTTTTTGGGCGAAATTTTCTGACGACTTTTGTTAGTCTTCAAAATTTCTGTGACGCCCAAAAACACTATTTTCCGCGATTTTCGACTATTTTCTGCTCAAAGTTACATTACACACTGTCAAGTGCTAGCAAATGCATAATTATTTCATTTTTACATTATTTCATTTCGGGGGTGTTCAAACACCCAAAACACCCCCTAACTACGGCCTTGTACGCTCAACTGAGTAATTCATTCTAATTTCTTTATTATTACACTGAAGGCTAGATTATATTCAATTTTGTGGAGAATGGTATACGGTAAGTTAAAAAAAATATTAAAATAAACTCTTGTTGAAATGGCACCCTCTTTGATGGAAATGGCGCCCCTAGAACTTGGCGCCTCATGCAACTGCCTGCTTTTCCTATGCCTAAGGTCGGCCCTGCCTCAGTTACTGCCCATTTCTTGAAGACATTGTTTTGAAATTCTTTCCAGTTGCGAAAGTCTTGATTTTAAAACAATAAATTATAGTGTAAAAAAATTAATTCGCCGGTGCCGCGGCGCCCCCCAAAGGCTTCGGCGCCCTAGGCAACTGCCTACTTTGCCTATAGCTAGGGCCGGCCCTGGTGCCACTAGAGCG
>CAMAOG010000118.1:0-24926 GCA_945859605.1 Lumbricus rubellus | reverse complement strand
AGATTTCATTAAAATATTTCAAACAGAACAAAAGTTATGCCACTTTTAGTGAAGCCACCCACCGTTTCTTGACGATTCAAAAACCGGACGCAACGAAAAGTGAAAAAATATCAATTCAATTACTCTGGCCAATATCTTGGCCAAAAGTAAGACTGTCGAACCGAAATTTCACAGGCTTAAACACAATTTATATCTGCACATGATGACCAGATTTCATCGAAATATTTCAAGCGCAACAAAAGTTATACCACTTTTAGTGAGGCCACCCCCCATTTTTTGACGTTTCAAAGACGTAACGCAGCAAAAAGTAGCAAACACACGATTTTATTCAGTCTCCTCTCAGATAATTGTTATCAAATGGCCTTCATATTGCTATATGATCATTATTAATACTATTTCAGAAAGAAACAGGGTACCAGCGTAGCTGCACGTCACTGAGAAGGCACTTAGCAAGATGACAATCAAATTGGTAAATAAGGAATCTGTCAGATTAATCAACAGGTCCGTCAAGAACTTTGCAAAGAGACTCAAAAGATGTGTTGGCACTGTGGGGGGGGGAACATTGAACATAAGTTGTGAAGCACTACCAAGTTCATTTGACAACAGTTATTTGAGATGAGATCATGAGACTTAATAAAATCGTGTTTTTGTTACTTTTTGTTGCGTTTCGTTTCTGAATCGTCAAAAAACGGTGGGTGGTCTTACTAAAAGTGGTATAACTTTTGTTGTGTATGACCTATTTTGATAAAATTTGACTATCATGTGTAAATATGAATTGTCGTTACGCCTGTAAAATTTCATTTTTAAATTCTTACTTTTGGCCAAGATATTGGCCAATAACCTAATTTTTGTTGCGTTTCGTTTTTGAATCGTCAAAAAACGGTGGGTGACCTCCCTAAAAGTGGCATAACTTTTGTTTCGTTTAAAATATTTTGATGAAATCAGGCCATCATGTGTAAATATGAATTGTCTATACGACTGTAAAATGTCATTTCGAAATTCTTACTTTTGGTCAAGATATTGGCAAAAAACCTAGGGGGTCTTTTTTTGGCGCACCCTGTAGATATCAATTCTAGGCCAACAACTTCTTCAACCAATCTAATCTAATCTGATCTGATCTAATCTAATCTAATCTAATCTAATTTAATCTGATATAATCTAATCTAATCTAATTAAATCTAATCTTATATGAGGACCTTCTAGTGTGTAGGCCTACGTGCGTCATCATTCTGTCTAGGTAAGTGATCGTATAAAATTATAGCAATCGCAATCGAGAATCATACCGGTAACGTAGGATAATAGTTGGAGAAGTAGAGTTTAATGATATCCTGCAAATCATGGCAACCAGAATCCTGCAAATCATGGTCATGCACGGTGTGTAAATGCAGCAGTTGAAAAGAGAGCTAGAGTCTTGAGTTTAGAACCGAAAAACATGACGCGTCAAGACAGAGCGTGGCGTGATGCTGGTGCTTCACATAGCCTACATGTACCTATACGATGAAAGTAGGATTTTCTGTTCCTTTTCAGGCACTAACCGACCAGTAATACAGGCCCAGTAGTTCTCTACTTCTCTTGTCAAATTTCAAATTTCTTTTTCTTGTCTAAATTTTGGATAATTTTCTGTTCGAAATTACAATAATTTGAGGTGGATAGTCCAAATTATTTCCCACAGAAAATCTAATTCTAAGAGATGCATACGTAAGCCTCTAGCCTAAATATTACCTAGAATTAATTACAATTAGCCTATACAGTATACATGTACATGTATACATAGCAATTGTTTAATTTGATAAGCGTTTGACCTTACCACCTAAGATGGGACACACTCATTATTATTGTTGAATAACAATTTGTTATTCAGCAGAGGACGCCACTGTATGGAGTCGCGAATGACGTATCATCAATACTAGACACAGCATAATCAACCATTGATATGTATAAATAATGGTAATAATATTATAATAATAATTATATTAGTAAGCCTACACATCAGTGATATCAACTATTACTACTAGCGATGCTGTTGCCTTTATTTTCTTGATTTTTAAAATAATTTTTCAAGTTCGCTAATATAATTTCATGTTCTTCGATTTTTACACACAGTAAGATTTACAGCGTTATATTTTATTTCTTACTAGCGTACCCGGCCACGCGTTGCTGTGGCTGAAAAAGAGCATCCAACCATCCCTCCCTACTTCCTTCCACCTCCCATCTCCCTCTCCTCCCCTCCCCAAAAGGTGAGGTATCTGATAGGCTGTAGTCTAAACACTGCAGGAGCAAGACCTTGACCATATCAAAGGCTGAGGAAACGTGAAAAATGGCAAGAAGTGAGAGATGACTAAGGAATCGAACAATAATTATAGAAAGTTTTACTTTATTAATCCGCACTTAAACCGATTATAATGTTTAGCATCAGGATAACGAATAAACATCAAGACAGAAATTGATGACAATCCGGAAATTTGTTACATTTCTATTAAGGTTTTATTTATTTATTTCAGAAATTTTATATAGCGCCTCTTCAAGGTATGTTACTCAGAAGTGCTCCCGGTCCAGCCACGGCTAAAAAAGACAGTTTTATGTTCTTAAGGAACAGAGTGGAGTGACCCCTGGGAATAAAGCGCAGTGTAACAGGTTGTAGGACCAGCAACAGAGAATGAACGACTCTGTCGGATAGCAGTCCGCGAGCTGGGGAACCAGAAGCTCAGCTTGGTTCGCCGATCGAATGGTGGATCGACGCTGAACATCAAAGGTGGAACGACAAAGTTCTCGAAGATACGGTGGAGCTAGTCCCTCAATGCACTGCCCAACCAACGCACATCCTGTAATCCTGTATGAAATCTGCTGTGCAGAAGGATATCCCGCACATAAGATGAGACATGGCCATAGCCTATTTTTGGATATGGCCAACAAGTCGCGCCGCAGAGCGGAGGACCCGTTCCAGACAGCCAGTCCGGTGAGCGGGTAGTCCATAATAGAGGGTGATGCAGTAGTCAAGGCGAGAAAATACGAAAGAGTGAAAAAGATTATAGAGGCAGCACTATACATAACATGTAGAAGGCATTTATACATTTAAATCAAAAAATAACTAAACAATTATGTCGAAAGCATGCAGCAATTATAAGAAAGAGTTCAAGTGCAACCATAATTGATGAATGCTGAGATCCATAAAGACGATGCATGTGATCGATGCGAAATGTTCATTCAATCCGAACTGATTCCAAAGATTGACACATGTGATAGTCTGGAAGAGGATGAACCTTAACTCCGGACGGTGGACGAGGATCTTGTGAGACTTCTGGACTTGGTCGGACATTGATCCTTGTCTTCGTCATGCGAATCTTTCTGCTCGATATCTTCAGAATGAGGTTGTAGATGAACAGATCCAAAAGCTCGAAGAATGAAAGAATGCTTCCTCCGATGAACAGACCGAAACATCCGCCGAAATCACCTGAACAAATTCCACAGAAAGTTATATGAATGAACTTAAAGATACACATCCATCTCTTGACAGTAGGCCTACTGTAGGCTATGTCTCTCCCTCATGACTAATTTGAAGTAGAGAATAAAAAATGCACATTATTAATAGATAGCCTATAGATCAAGGCTATAGCTGAAACGGAAGCGTTTAATTTATGTTACCTTAAGTTAGTAAAGTTTTCCTATAGAAATTGAAGACATTGAATAGGCCTAGTTTAAATATAATCAGGCGCTAATTAAATGCATTTGTTGCATGCAGACATCATAAACAATAAACATACTTAGGAACTGGACCAAATCGTATCAGTCGTCTGTTCAATGGTTCGATATCTCAGTTCGCCGTAGAAAATGTCGACTTCCAGGAAATTCCTCCTAAACAAATGAAAAGAACAGTGTGACAGACACTTACAACAGGAAACTATTAAACTCATTTCGCTAAAAGACTTCTCCTAGACTCCTATAGATCTACATGTATTACTTTGATCATTATTCATATGCCTTTAATGCCAATGAGTGAGGCGACTATAGCTGAGAATAACTGCGATGATTCCGTAGTGTCTGATGTTCTCAGCGCTATAGAGATGTTCTTTTAATGTGTATATGTGTTTTACATGGTGTAATCGTACCTGACAAAACTGTCTTCGTTAAAGTTGGTCAGCCGCTGGTTGAGAGTGTTGACGCTCCCGATGACGACCTGTTGTGCCAAGCGCAGCTCTGATTGGGTGTTGGTCAGCGTCTGCTTTAAATACGCGTTGTAGGCACGAACGAGCATTGGAACAATAGTTGGAGATCGACTGACAAGCGAAGCGACCGTCATCTCAGCACCAAGCATCTGTTCTATTTGATCCGAGTTCATCTGATATTCAACCATCTGCACAAAAAACACAGTAACACACGCACGCACGCACACACACAGAAAACGCATTGGGTATAGCAGCTATAGCTCATAAGTAGTGAAACTGATGATATCAAACAGAAAATGGCAGAAGTAAATTATTTCACTTTTTCAAGATAAATTTAATGGTCTAACCTTCATGCATGGCCTACCAGAAAAGTAGTGTGACCCAAGATGGCATTATAGTAGAAGTGAAGTTCAAGCTAGAGAATGATCAGGTCTTCCTCTCAGTTTTGATAACTGTTATTTGCAGCAATTCTGACAAAATTTCCGCTTCCTATATTCCAACTGAAATACCTTCATTCACCAAGCACAACTAACGTGAAGATTAGTTAAAACATTTCTCTGTGTGTCTTGAAATCTTACTATAGGCCTATCATCAAATTATCCACTAGAACTCTAGACCTACGCGTTGCATTTCTCCTTCCCTGTGGTTTCTGCACTTAGACCGTCACTGAATAGGCGCTTCATAAATGTCGAGATACGACATTAATTGGATCTGTTGTTATTGTGATTATTTTGTTCTTGCCTTGTGGTCATCACTTCATAATATCATTTCTGGACACGTGCGGTGTTTTTGAGCACGTGCGTGTTTAACAGTTTAACGACGTAGGCCACGGCCCACGACCACGGACAGAAATGACGTTCGAAATTACGTCGTCAAAAGAGATCAAATATCGCCAAGATGTGGCGTGGTTGGCTTTGGAGTTTGGACTAATACCGTATGGCGTCTTAATTTCGCGTTAATTACGGGTCGACATTTAAAATTTTCATAACTCGGGATTTAAAGTGAATTTATAGCCGAAAATAGTGGCGTTGGTCTACAAATTTGGGTAGGGGTGATTTAAAACATTTTAGTCAACCGAAACTCTACCGTTTCAGAGCCTTTCTTGGGACACCACACATCCGGAAATACAAACAGAAAGGACAAACACTGAGCCTTATAATGTAGATTTCTCCATCTCTTTAGCGCCCCTTCAGGCTGTCTACTCTGACTCTTTTGTAAGATATTGAGGTCGCATTGTGCACTTACTGTTTTGTCTTGAAGCATCGGAATCGGACTTCTCCACAAAAGCAATTTTCTGACAAAGTCATTGATGGATGTATCGTTGTATGACATAAATGTCTGCAGATTATACAAGTACACGATCAGCTGAGGATAGACAGAAATGATCCTCGCTTCGATGACGTTTATGACTGACGTCACATCCGATAGAACTGAAGTCTCGATACCAGACAATGCATTCTCGACATGAAGTAACAACCTGCTGCTCGACGCTTGCAGAAATTCATCGGAAAGTTGAAGTTTCGTTAGACTGCCATTCTGATATGCATCCATCAGATCATTCAGCCAGATTGCATCCTCTAAGAGTGTGTTCATCGACCGCGTTGTGCCTGCCAGGTCGACCGTTGACACGGTCCGATCGATGGAATCAAGGAAGGACTGAAACGTTTTCAAGTCATCTGCTTATTCGATCTGTCATGCAGCTGAGGAATACGGAGACGTTCGGTTGGACACTCAACAGGAGTTGAGTAAGTAAGAAGAACCGCTCTTCTTCGCTGTATCCAATGCATGAGCTGCTGTTGGTGTCGGGAAGCGATGTGAATGCTGGGTCAGCAGCTGAAGTAGTCGGAGATTCAGTGGCAGTAGTATAAACGTACAGTTTTCAGTCGACATCAGAAGAAGCGACAACAGGTACACCCACGAACGACTGAAACCGCTCTCTTCCATTTGTTGATTTAGTTCCACTGCAAAGAAACAATCATGCATTCTACCGTTAGCAGCATAAGTTATGCACCGCAAACGCTATCACGGTGGTGTAACGGTGGTGTAGTGGTGGCGTCGGTGCCTTGGAGCCGGAGTGTTCCAGGTTCGAATCCAACTCCGCGTAGGGACCTTGAGCAAGTCCTTCACTCGCAATTGCTCGGGCGCTTTGACCGGAAACCCTGATGTGGTGTCCGCGCAGTAGTCGGGAGCGCCTATGATTAGCGAGCTTGAAGAAGAGCTAAAGAAATGGAGAAATAAATATTGAAATTTGTAACCCAAATATATCGAGCCTATGTGTAGTAATTTATTGTTACGTACAGGTTTGGTTTTACTCTCTGACAGCCAACCTTTGTTAAAGTTCATCATAAGATGGAGAGTGCAATCTTTTCTCATTTGAAAATCATCAACAATTTGTCGATAAACTTTCAGAAAGTCTGCAAACTGAACAAAAAACAATTATCTACTTTTTACAGTTAAGTTTGATTCCCTCCTCTGTTAAAATCAACCTTTATCGAGTTTTCGTATAAATGCATCGATATGATTGTATAAATATTATTATCCTATCTAGGGCCTACCATTCTTCATCTTGACCTTCTGCTTCTTTGATGCACATTCTTCGTGCAAGACACCGACGCTCTTCATTCGTCCGCTGTTCACTTATTCCGAGCAAGCAGTGCAAAGCAACACACCAACACAGCAGCAGACGAATGCACAATGTCAAATGAAGAGAGTGATCATAAAATTTTGGTAGATAAATAAATGATCCAATGTATTCTATGACGCCATTATCATCATGTCATAATACCAGTCGATGATCAAATCGCAATGATAACAAACCAGGATAAATGCAAAACACGGAGAGATATTATGCATAGAAAGACAAGCCTCTGCGTGTCAATTTGTAAGCGATGTTTCCATCTACATTTTACTCAGAGCAGCAACTGTCCTCGAAATCAATATCTCATAAAATTATAGAAGTTGAGTAAGAGGTTCGGTCCATTACGCTTGTACATATAATTTAACTGCATGTCAAAGTCATAAATTATTGTCTGCGGTATCGAATTGCGGTGTGTTTCCTCTGGTCAATAAACATTTAACCGACTCAGTACCGTAACATATTGAATGTGAATAGGCGAATAGCCTACACAGACTGATAATTATCAGTAACTATCCTACGATAATGTATACTGCTCAAATGCCATGGGACTCAATTATTCCCGTGTGTTGGCAAAATGAATTACAATGCTCTCCGTGGAATTTCATAAAAGAATTTCATAAAAGAATTTAATAATTCCGTTAATATGCTATAATAAAAAAATAATTGCATTATAAGTTAGGGCCTAGAGGGAAAATATTCTCGAATAGACTAACAGCAAACGCAAAATAGTTTACAGAAGAGATAAATAATTGAAACACTTAATCAAAGTCATACGCATTCTCATAATTTTGAGTGATTGTGGGGCCCGGTGGTTCAGTGGGTATGTTCGTTGTCTTGCAGCCCGAGGGTTGCAGGTTCGAATCCACCTAAAGTCGCCGCTTCGGGACCTTGGGCAAGTCCTTCACTCGCAATTGCTCAGCGCTTCGGCGTGAAACTCCGATGCAGTGTCCGCTCTGTAGTCAGAAGCGCCTCTGAGTAGTGAGCTTAAAGGGGCGCTGTAACAAGCGCACATACAAAAAACTTCTTTTCGCAAAAAAATCAGCTCTAGATAGGTATGCAGTACTAGATCATGTGGCCTGTGTCGAGAATTGCATGGATTGACCCTATGGAAAGCGTGAATGTGTGACAGAGGTTTTAGAAGATTTAGCTGAAAAGAGCTGAGTCAGCTCTAGAACAGATCTAGTGCTTCAAAGCTAAGAAGTGGCCGCGACCAGGAGTATCGATAAGAACAAAGCACTTACCACAACCTTTGTGCTGCTGACCTTCGAGACCATGGAAACAATAAAACGATGGATTGGACTTTATTAAGAAATTAGGTCTCTTCCGGCATGACACACATAACCGGGCCAGACTAAAGAAACTTGTTACCTTTTCAGCGCTTTTCAGTTTGTATCAAGCGATTTAGGAGTCTTGTTAAGCCTTCGAACATTCACAGTGATATCCAGATCTTCACTAAAAACTTATCAGATCAGATCAGAGTTTACCTGCTACTTTAATAAAGACATTTTCTTTTATTTAGTGAAGCGCAACTATAATTCTACATGCACACAGTATAATAGGCCTAGAGATTTACTAGCCTAGCGCGTAGGGCTACTTGCAAGAATCCTTTACGAGAGCCAATTGTATATTTTTGAACCCAACTCGTCTCGAATTTTGTAAACAATACGTTTCCAGTGTGGCAGAATCAGCCATGTACAAAAAATAGATTCTATATATGCAGCTGCAAAACTGTCAATCTTTCTAGTTTTGTATTTTCTTCTGAAATTCGCATCACCAGCGCATATGGAATTCTATGTGCTTATTATCCAATGAACTTCGTGTTGCATTTTATCACAAAATAAATAAAAATTACAGCGGTCCCTGATTAAACGAATTAAGCTTATATATAGACAGTGATTATCGAGTGAGTGCGCGTGAATGAATGAGTGGCTGTGATTTTTCAAAGTTGTCGTCTTTGTCTTGAGGTTTAAGGTGAGCGAAAGCTGCGTTCTAATAATGGTGATTAGATGCAGGAAGACCATTGGAGGGGTGATTAGATGGAGGGAGACCATTGGAGGGGTGATTAGATGGAGGGAGACCATTGGAGGGAGTGATTAGATGGAGGGAGACCATTGGAGGGGGTTATTAGATGGAGGGAGACCATTGGAGGGGGTTATTAGATGGCCGGATGAGGGGCAATTGCATCGGAGGAATAGAGAGTGTGTTGTCTTTCCATTGTCATCATCATCATCATCTGCTGCTGCTGCTGCTGCCTCTGTTGTCTGCTAAAAACGACACGAACTTACGACGCCTACCGACCGACCCACCGACCGACCAACCGACCTCTGGCGGTCACAGAGGGAATTACCGTTTGCTATTAACTGCCATCTTCCTCTTCTTCTTCCTCCTCTTCTTCGGCTGCTGCTCGTGACCAGCGACCGTGGTCTGAGTTAAATTGGATCTGCAGAGGAGTCAAGTGTCGAAGGAGACGAAATGGAAATTGTTCTCTTCCTCCTCCATGCATGCATGTATGCATGCATGGATGTATGCATGTATGCATGCAGCAGCATCGACCAATGAATGAAATAATGGAACGAAGATCATTGCGATGATCGTTCGGTGAAGACAACGACGACGACGACGACGACGACGACGACGACGACGACGACGACGACGACGACGACGACGACGACGAAGACAACGACGACGACGACGAAGACAACGACGACGACGACGAAGACAACGACGACGACTGGAGAAGGCGTGGAAAATAAAGCAGCAGAGCAGGAGGAGGAGGAGGTTGGGGAAGAGGAGGAAGAGGAGGTGGAAGAGGAGAATGAAAGAGATGAGGAAGAGGCGGACGAAGAAGGAGGTGATTAGTGAGTGGCAAGACAATCGTCGTGAAATGAGGAAACGAGGAAAAGCAGCTGAAGACACGTACGACAGCCGCACATTACACGACGACCCATCGAAAGGAAGAGGCGGAGAGGATGAGAAGGAGAAGAAGGAGGTGGAAGAGAAGAAGGAGGAGGAGAAGGAGAAGATGGAGGTGGAAGAGAAGAAGAAGAAGGAGGTGGAAGAGAAGAAGGAGGAGGAGAAGGAGAAGAAGGAGGTGGAAGAGAAGAAGGAGGAGGAGAAGGAGAAGAAGGAGGTGGAAGAGAAGAAGGAGGAGGAGAAGGAGAAGATGGAGGTGGAAGAGAAGAAGAAGAAGGAGGTGGAAGAGAAGAAGGAGGAGGAGAAGGAGAAGATGGAGGTGGAAGAGAAGAAGAAGAAGGAGGTGGAAGAGAAGAAGGAGGAGGAGAAGGAGAAGATGGAGGTGGAAGAGAAGAAGGAGGAGGAGAAGGAGAAGATGGAGGTGGAAGAGAAGAAGGAGGAGGAGAAGGAGAAGATGGAGGTGGAAGAGAAGAAGAAGGAGGTGGAAGAGAAGAAGGAGGAGGAGAAGGAGAAGATGGAGGTGGAAGAGAAGAAGAAGAAGGAGGTGGAAGAGAAGAAGGAGGAGGAGAAGGAGAAGATGGAGGTGGAAGAGAAGAAGAAGAAGGAGGTGGAAGAGAAGAAGAAGGAGGAGAAGGAGAAGATGGAGGTGGAAGAGAAGAAGGAGGAGGAGAAGGAGAAGATGGAGGTGGAAGAGAAGAAGGAGGAGGAGAAGGAGAAGATGGAGGTGGAAGAGAAGAAGAAGAAGGAGGTGGAAGAGAAGAAGGAGGAGGAGAAGGAGAAGATGGAGGTGGAAGAGAAGAAGAAGAAGGAGGTGGAAGAGAAGATGGAGGTGGAAGAGAAGGAGAAGAAGGAGGTGGAAGAGAAGAAGGAGGAGGATGAGAAGGAGAAGAAGGAGGAGCAGGAGCAGGAGGAGCAGGAGAAGCAGGAACAGGAGGAGGAGGTGGAAGAAGACGATAAGAGGGAGGAGGAGATAAGAAGCGATCGACGGAGGACAAGAAGGGCAATGAAGGAGTTGAGAGGTTTCATTGGAGCACATGATGGTCGATGGGTGGGTGTGTGGTTGATGGGTGGGTGTGTGGTTGATGGGTGGGTGTGTGGGTGATGGGTGGGTGTGTGGGTGATGGGTGGGTGTGTGGGTGATGGGTGGGTGTGTGGGTGATGGGTGGGTGTGTGGGTGATGGGTGGGTGTGTGGGTGATGGGTAGGTGGATGGGTGATGGGTGGGTGGGTAGATGGGTGTGTCGTGCTGGTCTCTTTCCCTAGATTGCCTCCTGCGATGAAATAATGCACCGTGCAGATCAGTTGAAGAAAACACGTTTTCCTCATTTTCTCATCGCAATATACAGACATACAATATACACGAACGATGTTCGACGATCGATTGATCGATGGCACTCCATAATACACAACACATCATTATACACCGTGGTTCAAAAAAAGTAAGCCAAATTGTTTTGCCTATATCTC
Organism: Lumbricus rubellus; assembly: GCA_945859605.1. Classification (NCBI taxonomy): domain Eukaryota; kingdom Metazoa; phylum Annelida; class Clitellata; order Crassiclitellata; family Lumbricidae; genus Lumbricus; species Lumbricus rubellus. The sequence goes on along the minus strand of CAMAOG010000118.1, from coordinate 13,746 downwards.
TAATACCTGATGACATATCAAACTAAAATTTTCCAAATATTTAGAGAAGTGGACCAAGAATATGATTCCAAAATTTCATGAGATAAAGTTGAACGGATAAAAAGATATGAATCTTTCAACTTCATATACCGAAATTTCAGTTTACATGCAATTTTCTGTTAGATTCAATCAAATGTTTCCTTATTATCTCCAATCCCTGATGAATAATCATTCTAAAATTTTCCAGATATGTAGAGAATTGAACCAACAATATGACCCCAATATGGTTTGATAATTTAATTAAATTAGATGCCCAAAATGTCCTGCTCCTGCTTGCACGCAAGCCTGGAGGCGCTGGCGCCATTGCAATGGCAACAGCAACGTCGATTATCCTCTGGTCCAGGCCATCCCACACTTCCAACAAGCGTTGCTTCAGATCGTTTATATCATTGATTGTTGTCTGGTAGGCTCGGTCTTGTGTCATGCACGCTCCACATTTTATAGTCTACAGGATTCAAATCTGGACTGTTCGGAGGCCATAATGTGGGAGAAATGAAGTTTGGCGTCTCTCTTGTGAGCATTTTGATGATTTCCTTGGTTCTGTGGGCTGGCGCTGTTCTGTTGAAAAACAAAGGTGTCTTCTGGGACTAGATTTCTGATTACATATAGAAGATGTTGTGACAGCAGAACAAAGCGATAATAGGCTCTATTAATTTTTACTCCAGGATCAATGAAGACTAAATGGGAACGGCCAAGCGTCGAAACCGCAACGGACACCATAACAGACTTGCTGAAAACTGAAATTTCGGGTGATGAAGTTGAAATATCCATATCTTTCTATCCCTTCAAATTTATGACATGATATTTTGGAATTCTATTCTTGGTTGAATTCCCTAAATATTGGAAGAAAGTTTTTATGATTGCTCATCAGACATCAGAGATGTAAGAAAAACAGTTTGGCTTACTTTTTATTGAATCTAGCAGAAAATTGCTTGTAAACTGCAATTTCGGTATATGAAGTTTAGATATTCATATCTTTTTATCCGTTCAACTTTATTTCATGAAATTTTGGAATCATATTCTTGGTCCACTTCTCTAAATATTTGGAAAATTTTAGCTTGATATGTCATCAGTTGTTAGAGATATAAGAAAAACAATTTGGCTTACTTTTTTTGAACCACAGTGTATATAACCAATATATGTGTATATAGGCTATATATACAGGGTGGTCCAGCATAAATGTCCCGACTTTGAACGCGTATAACTTTTCCAATTTTTGGAATTTATTTATACTTTATGCGTCAAATTAAAAAAGTATTTCACTCTAGTATTTTCACTAAAAAGGTCGAACTGGTGCTTGTTTAGGTTTCAATTATATGCTTTGAACAGCGCTAGCTACCATATTTTGTTGTTTTCTATGACATAATATGGCGCCGTTTTCCCGGGATATTCACAAATCGTTTTTGCTAACGCGCGCATAGACACAATTATTTTAGATGTTTGTAGGAGTCTCTCCCATGAATACCGTCTTTTCGCTAAATCATTTTCTTTCAATTTTATCAACAGCCGTGCACACTGCCATGCGCTGCTTTTAGACGCAAAGACACGGCTGTCTCGCCGTATAGCCGTTTCTTTGCGTCAGTGTTTTAGTGCTGTTGGACATCACGTTGACAAATAACTTTAGATCATCTTTAGGATTCGGTGTTTCTAGGAGTACCTGTATCGCGCGGAATGACCTGGAGAGATTTGTTTATATACTATAGGGCCTGCCCGGGTCATTGTCTTGTCTTCTTCTTTGGTTCTCTGCCGTCAGGCAGGTTCATATGTCCAATGACGCCACGCATATCTGTTCTGTGCATCCATCTTTAGCCCTCTGTAACCGTCCTTTGTCATCATCCAGTCCAGTAGCATTGTTCTTGGTCTTCCTCTTGTCTTTTTCCCTTCCATTCTTCCTTCGATGATATCTCGTACTATAGTGTCGCTCCTCATGATGTGGCCAATCCAGTTCCTCTGTCGCCTCCGTATTGTCTCCAGCATTGATCTTTCCTCTTCCACCATTTGCAGTATTTCTTCGTTCGTCTTGTGCTCCTTCCAGCTGACACGCTTCATTCTTCGCCAAATCCACATTTCGAAAGCCTCCAATCTTCTTATGTCATCCTTTCTCATTGTCCATGTTTCTGACCCATACAGTACCACACTCCACACCAGCGTCTTGACCATTCTCTTCTTTAGATTCATATTTAGTTTTCCTCTGAGGAGTTCCCCTCTTTTGTTGAATGCATCTTTTCCCATGGCTATTCGTCTTTTTATTTCTACATGACATCTTGCATCATCTGTGATCATACTTCCTAGGTAACAGAATTTCTCCACGTGCTCTATTTCCTCTCCGTTTAATGTGATCTTAGGAATTGCTTTCTTTCCTCCTTTGCTTATCCTCATAGCCTTTGTCTTTTTGATGTTTATTTTCATGTCGTATTCTGATGATATCATGTTCAATCGATCCATCATTCTTTGTAATCCTTCTTGAGTGCCTGCCAACATTGCCTGATCGTCCGCAAACCTCAGAGCTTTTATCAGTCTCCCTCCTACCTTTATCCCCTCATTCACTTCTTCCAGTGTTTCTCTTACAATTTCTTCTATATAGATATTAAACAGTATTGGGGATAGTGGGCATCCTATCCCCAATACATTGTCTTGACGGCCAATTTACTCGGACACAAGAGCAATGTTAGCGGATATGAACGCCGTAATTCCCATGGTTTACTATTAGAAAGTCCGGTTTTTATCAATTTTCCGTAGCAGATAATTCAAGGTATTGTTTATTCCATCCACTGTTAGAAAATTGGTTAATCATTTTAACCAAATTAAATCCCTTATCAGTTCAGAAAATTAAGATCAAAACGCAATCACCGTCTGTCAACGGCGCCAGATCGCGTCATAGAAAACAACAAAATATGGTAGCTAGCGCTGTTCCGCGCATATAATTAAAACCTAAACTGGTACCACTTCCATTTTTTAGTTCAAATACTAGAGTGAAATACCTTTTATTTGACGTATAAAGTATAATTAAATTCCAAAAATTGGCGAAGTTATAAGCGTGCAAATTTGGGACATTTATGCTGGACCACCCTGTATTTAGATGTCCATAACACACAACACATCATTATATATAACCAATATATATATATATAACCAATATATGTATATATATATATACGCATTCATTCGATGCAGACAACTGATATGCACGTATACACAATGTTACACATATAACATGTAGCCTACACGTAAAACTATATATAGGTTATATACAGGGTGGCCCAAAAAAAGTGATAACACCTCGTATACTGTACTATAATTAGTTCAAATCTGTTTAAACTTTATCCATAATAACTTCAATAGTTCACTAATTTACTTACTTAACTGTTTAGTCGTATGACATCATAATTACGACAACTTCCGGTCGACATTTTAAAATTTTTTATTTGCCAATCGTCAACTTCTGCGTGTTTTGAAGATATTTTAACCAGAATGACAAAAATCACAACAAAAGACCGTATTCTGATTAAAAATTTGCGAATTGAGAAACATTGGAGTGCAAGGCAAATGAAAAATGAGTTTCCACACAGAGCCTATAGAGTCAGTTGGGTTATTAAATAAATTGATAATGACGGTATACAACAGAACGCAAACGCGGAAGTGGTCGGCCAAAGTCTGCTAGAAGACGACAGAACATTGAGCGGGTGAGTGAGCTGATCTGCAGTCAATAAGATGATCCTCACAGTTTGTCGCCTCATCGTCTCTGTGTCACAAAAATACTTGGGAAATTCAAAGAGACACGGGTATATCACGGACGTCGGTGCAACGTATTGTAAGGCCATATTTACAGCTGAAAACGAACAAGCGTGTGATCGGGCAGACACTCAACGAAAATTGCAAATTGAAACTTTTGCAACGCAGTCAGCATCTACTTGAACGGTTTCCTAATGACAGAAGTGTACGAACTATTTGGTTTACACACAACAAGATATTCACCTTTGCCACGCCAGTTAATTCTCAACATGGTCATATTTATTCAGTTGAATCAAAGAAAAGACAATTAAGTTCCAGAAAGGAGACATACGAAAACGTGAACTTTTCAGCTGATCGGGCAGACACTCAACGAAAATTGCAAATTGAAACTTTTGCAACGCAGTCAGCATCTACTTGAACGGTTTCCTAATGACAGAAGTGTACGAACTATTTGGTTTACACACAACAAGATATTCACCTTTGCCACGCCAGTTAATTCTCAACATGGTCATATTTATTCAGTTGAATCAAAGAAAAGACAATTAAGTTCCAGAAAGGAGACATACGAAAACGTGAACTTTTCAGCTGCGGTATCATGGTATCAGTTGGTGTTTCTCGCTTGCAAAAAGTTGTTGAGACGCAAGGGGGACACACTGAGCATGTTTTATGAGTAGCGTAATTACTACTTGGCATATGACAGTAAATTACAACACGTTTTTTTATTCAATTATATGAAATGACCCTTTTCTACGACGTGTTATCACTTTTTTGGGGCCACCCTGTATGTACAGATATATATATATATTATGCAAGTAAAGTTCTTATATATATTACATATATATAAAATATTTCGTCGGCTGTTTTCGTGAATTCCTGTCGTCGTCGTCGTGCACTGCTTCGGCGGCGGCGTTGATGTCGGATGCCGTTGCCATGGCAACCGAGGCGTGCCAAGAATGGCGCATTGTGCCGAAGACAATGATTCCATTTCTGTCGTCGCTCGCGCTGCTGCTTAAAGTGAAATTACATCGCGACCCGCGGAATTAGCGATCACTTTTCGCTGAGCATCGATCAGAGACGGGAAGAGACATGACGAGGGTTAATTAAACCTTGGCAGCAGCAGCAGCAGCAGCAGCAGCAGCCGCAGCAGCAGCAGAGACCCATGCCTCCTCCTTCTTCTCCACTGCAACCAACGTTCGCTTCTCGAGCATCATTCTGTTACGGATGAAGTCCATATACATTGTAGAACGAAGATGAAGACACGATGAAATTTACTACGTTGCATCCACAGAAGGTTTCATTGCGACCGCATAATAATAATAATAATAATAATAATATTATTATTAATATGAATAGGGCCGTTCCAGACTGTGATTTTATATTAGGCGATAGATAAGTCCCTAAGGGATCCTGTATACCTCGGGGCAAAAAAAAAAAAAATAATAATAATAATAATAATAATAATAATAATAATAATAATAATAATAATAATAATAATAATAATTATATATAATTTATAGAACGAGATGCGACGAAGCGATTATCATACAAACAATGCAAGAAGAGATGATTCCACGAAGGCATTCAAGACGGCTTTCGATCCAGACAGATTTAGGTCACATAGCTAATGATCCACGCCGAAGAGTGAAAACGACATAGAACATATTATGCACTACGACGACGACGACCCATCTGTTTACAGATTTGGTTTGCAAGTATATCGAGTGTGTAGCCTAATTGTAATAGATGTCATCTCCACTCGTCCAAAAATTGTATCTCTGATATAGCCACCATAATCGACTTCGGAAAGTTATGAGAATAAACTTTGTAAATACATAATTATGTCGGTTGTCTCATTGTAGGGATTCTAAGAAAGTATACGGCAGATCTAACAGGTTCTGTCTGTAAGACTGTAACCAAATGCATTTATTTCTAATTTATGAGTATCTGTATTGTATAACTCAGAGCAGTTGAGCCGATTGATTGGGTTATGTGTGGTAGTCATGATGTATGTTGCATGTTTAGGCTACATATGAGTTCAGCGATGTGCAATCGTGTGTTAATCGAAGTCAGTTCGTCCTGAGCTGAAACCTGCCATGACACATGATTAGGAAAGAGCAACCTGAATCTAAAGTTGGAGATCCGTCCCTCAAAAATTTGATCTCATGTTATCACATAATCAATTTGAATTCGATAGTTTGATGTTTGCCAATATTATATTCTGTCTTTAGGTCTAAATATAGATAAGTTTCGCTTGACACAGCCAACGATATACGCATCGTCTTTCACTTTCAGGCCCATATTTTATATAAAAATATACTGGATTAAATATAACTAATTCAGTCAATTAATCTGATGCGTTACTTCATTTTCGACATAGTCTACATGAAAATTTAAAGGACCGATTTGTTTCTGAATAGAAATTGGCCATTCTCTCTCAGCCTCCTTGCAGTCTAGTGGTAGCAGCAGATGGAGCTGCAGGAGCCTGCATGCCGCCGTCTAAGAGTGGGTACACCGCACACGCATGTCTGCTATTCTGCTTGTACGTAAATCGTTCGTTTAGAATAGAGTGTGCGCTATATAATCAGAGCCAATGATCGGATCGACATGCAGTAACAACAACAACCGCAGATTATAGTTCTGATCAAGACGAGATTGACAGCGAAATCCTGATAGATTGGCGACGCCGATTAGCAGACGTCATTTCCGACGGACAACGATGCTGCATCAGCCACTCTCCCACACACCCACACCCATTCTTCTTCCATCCACCCACCACCCATTCTTCTTCCATCCACTCCCACCCATTCTTCCACCCTGCCCCACTCCACCCCTTCCTCCTCCTCCGCCTTCAATTACAGAGATCGCATCAGAAGAAGAAGGACGTGGTGCAGGAGAGAAGCAAGCAAAGCAGTGGGGGGCTGTAAGGGGGCGAGGCAACAGCCACGTTGCATCCAGTCATTAGTCTAAGCATCGATAATATTTTGGCTGGAGCGAATGTGGTGGTGGGGCAGGACAAAGCGGCTCTGGATGATATGTTCGTTAATCGGAACCTCTAATGAATGACCTCCGTCCTTCAACCCCTTCTCCTCTCCCTGGACTCCATACTCCAATCGAACCCATATACGAAGATAATATGCGTTTAATAACATCCGGATCCTACTTAAGCCCCTGCAGCAGTTGACCAATGCATCACTCCACCGGATATACACGGTGATTCATTAAAAAACGTCCCATACATATTTCACTGTAACTCCGTCAAATGTCATGCTATGTGGAAGAAATTTTAAAGGAAGACAGAGGAGTTATTTCTAAACATTCGGAAAGTTAAAGTTTGTGTTCAAATTGACCCCTTTGGCGGCTACGCATGCGCGAAGACGAGTACGCCACTGTTTGACTGATTCATCAATGATGCGCTGATCCATCTTGTCCCATGCCTCCACAATTCGACTTCGCAACTCACTGACATCACATATTCGAGATCTGTAGACCTTCTCTTGCATGACACTCCATATCTTATAGTCCACTGGATTTAAATCAGGGTTGTTGGGTGGCCACAAAGCAGGCGGGATCAATTCAGATGTTTCAGTTTCCAGTAACGCAACAGTGTCCCGTGCTCTGTGCGCAGGAGCGCTATCCTGCTGGAAGATGAAATACTCATCGGTAATGTCACGAATGTCTCGTAAAAGGCCCTGTTTTAGTAGAACATCTCTGTAATATTGTCCATTGATCTTAGCGCCCGGTTCGATTAAATGGACATGTTCGTACGACCGTGTGCAGATACCATAAAGGATTTGCTAAAAATTGGTCGATTCCGCAAAAGACAATTTACTGGAACGTCCCTCTTCTGTGTACCGGCAGATGCGTGATTGTGAACATTCTGATTGTTATTCATTGCCACAGTAAACAATTTCTCACTAGGAGGCTAAACCAGATGAAATTGACCAGGTTTGCATGATACAACCTCAGTGACTGACAGGAACGTTGAAATCTTGCTTATTTCTCGAGATTTTCGTGACGTCATTAGTTTCGTCATCCGCGTTACGTCATTATAGCTCTGAACGTGACATAATTTATATAGCACTTGGCTGGATCATCAAACTTCATTATTCTGAAATTTCATTAAATTTGATGGTCATCCACATGAGCTATGCCAACTTATGTGTGGGACGTTTTTTTATGAATCACCGTGTAATTATTATTGTGCCAATGTATACATGAGCACAGCTGATCGCATAGACCATATTTCACATCAATCAGTATCGTTATAATAATAACAATATTTCATGGGCGATTGTTGTGTAATCTGAGTTTAATTGTTGCTCTTGAACACGTGACATCGATAATTAATCTGTTCAAAGATTTCGTCACTTGAGTGTGCGATAATGACTTCATTCTCTAGAAACAAAAGAGAAGAACTGCTTAGGCCTATCTCTTTCTTAATAATTATTTGAAGAACATTTGTTGCTAACGTAGAGTGAAAGAAGAACCGACAGTTTGTCATTACTTTTGGTTGCGTGCAGTATATTATAATAATATTCGCTCGGTAAACATGCCCTCTCAACGATTTGACTGTTTTGAGTAAACAGATAGATATATATATCTATATTTATATATTTATATATTTATATTATAATGCTTGTTTAAACTTCTAAGATTTTGGATTGTTTTCCTTTATCAGATTTTTTACACAGTCAACGCTAATTGGTCGCATTTGAGCTGAAGTGGACAGACGCAAGCGTGTTGCTGATTGAACTGAGCACATAAATTGTCAATATCTTATGTACAGGGTGCGCCAAAAAAAAATACCCCCCTAAGATTTTTGCCAATATCTTGACCAAAAGTAAGAATTTTGAGATGAAATTTTACTGTCTTAAAGACAATTCATATTTACACATGATGGCCAGATTTCATCAAAATATTTCAAACAGAACAAAAATTATGCCACTTTTAGGGAGGTCACCCACCGTTTTTTGACGATTCAAAAACGCGACGCAACAAAAAGTAATAAAAATTCAATCTAATTATTCTGGCCAATATCTTGGCCAAATGTAAGAATATCGAAATGAAATTTTACAGGCTTAAAGACAATTCATATCTGCATATGATGGTCAGAATTCATCAAAATATTTCCAAAACAACAAAAGTTATACCACTTTTACTAAGGCCACCCCCTATTTTTTGACAATTCAAAGATGTAACGCAGCAAAAACACGATTTTATTAAGTCTCATCTCAAATAATTATTATAAAATAGCCTTGATATTGACAGATGATCATTATTATTACTATTTAGAAAAGAAACAGGGTACCAGCGTAGCTGCACGTCACTGAGAAGTCACTTAGCAAGATGACAATCAAATTCTTAAAATAAGAAATAATAATGAATCTGTCAGATAATCAACAGGTCCCTCAAGAACTCTTCATAGAGACTCAAAATAAGTTTTGGCACGGGTGGTGGGCACATTGAACACAAGTTGGGAAACACTACCAAGTTCATTTGACAACAGTTATTTGTGATGAGACTTAAAAAATCGTGTTTTTGTCACTTTTTGTTGCATTTCGTTTTTGAAACGTCAAAAAACGGTGGGTGGTCTCACTAAAAGTGGCATAACTTTTGTTCAGTATTAAATATTGTGATGAAATCTGGCCACCATGTGTAGATATGAATTGTCTATACGACTGTAAAATGTCATTTCAATATCTTTATTTTTGGCCAAGATATTGGCAAAAAACCATTAAAAATTGCGTTTCGTTTTTGAAACGTCAAAAAACGGGGGGGGGACCTCCCTAAAAGTGGCATAACTTTTGTTCCGTTTGAAATATTTTGATGAAATCTGGCCATCATGTGTAAATATGAATTGTCTATAAGACTGCAAAATTTCATTGCAAAATTTTTACTTTTGGCCAAGATACTGGCAAAAAACCTAGGGGGTATTTTTTTTGGCGCACCCTGTATAATTGATTATGTATATGCATTATGCATGTGTGTGGTGTTTCTGGCGGATTTTATGGCTTGACTTGGCCGCTATAGCCGCAGCTGCAATTAACTAATTCGCGAACTTTAAACGAATCTCTGTAATAGCCTACATGGTAACCAATTCTCGAATTGGATCAGCCATCTTGCTGCCTTAGAAACAATCGAGATGAGGACAAAGACGAAAGTTTACATGATTATGATTTATTGATTCCTATTCGACGTTTTCAATGTAGCAAACAAACTCGAAGACCAGTTTTCTGATGCAGCAGTTTAAGACCAGACGACGGATCTCTACCTCGGTGACAATAATATTGATAAGTCAGTAAAGATACAACAGTACATTTTCTTCGACTAAAGAGAAAGCACATGGTGCCGTATTATATGACACAGTCATGTCATGATGTCACCGCGCATGCGTTTGGTTGGATCCGTGACAAGTGACACGCATGTAATAACAGACGTCTGAGAATTATGCTGATTCTTTCAATGTAGCTGCATGATCGAGTCTAAAAATTAGTACTTATTTGTTATTTCTCACACACCGTTGCTTGACTTCATAATATGCTGTCTTAGTCTAACCCAGGGCCGCAAATAATAAGATAGTGACATTACAAATTCCGCCAAGGCATAGATCTACGTTTAATTTAAAGAAATATCTGAAAACATGCATTGCTCGCATGTTTCGCAATCTAGGCCTATACTTGAAAGTAACCTAGCCTAGGTCCTAGAGTTGACCTTATGTCTAAACCGAATACTAATAAGGAAGAGCAGACAGAAAAATAATAGCCTGCGCCCATAGTCTATGGAGTAAAATTCACATAATTATGTCATTTCTAATTAAACATAAAGACAGTTGCATGAGAATAGAGTTTTAGCAGATTAAATTTCAAGCAAGAGTTTAATAAGCTATCCTTGTTTCAACAGATATAGTGGTTCATTTACTAATTCGAGTGAGTTGTTCATCACTCGTGTCTAAGGTTCTTTCTTTCCGGTCGTTGGGACCTGAGCCGTGCACATGGTTGGCATGATAGCAAACGTGTTAGGTCCACTGTGCATGAAGAATGAAGATATCCATTTCAAGTTAATATTCGTAACCTTCGGATCGAAGTCTTGACTGCTAGGAGGGCACAGCTGCAGCGGGTGTGAAGCCGAGTGTCTCCCGGGACTACATTAATATACTTCGTCTTAATTTGGCTCAATCATCATACAACCGTGCAAAATCGCGTCATTCTTAGGCCTACTATTCTTAATTTCGACCACATTTGCACATTTTGCACTGAATTCTCACAGTTTCTTTCCTGCTTTCTTCCCAATCGCGTGCTTAAATAGTTTTAACGAAATCCGCTTCCTTCATCTACACGAACAGAGAGAGAGAGACGGCTTTGTGTGTTGTTGTGACGAGATGTGCAACTGAATCATGTGACACGTGACCGACGATAAGATTAAGCTGTTAAGACTCGACTAAGACTCGATTCATTCTTGAGGTCTGGAGGTCACCTTGAAACGACGCCATGCAAAGGAGCGATTACTATATTAGGGAGAGAGAGAGACAGACAGACAGACAGGCAGACAGAGACAGAGAGAGACAGAGAGAGAGACAGAGAGAGACAGAAAGAGAGACAGATTCTCTCATCATTGGTCTGATAGATTTAATTATCATTTAGGTCTAAAATAAGATGATCACGTGTTCAATCGATCATTTGCAATATGTCTTCATATAATTATTATTAGGAGACTCAACAGAAGAGACATTACATGTATATCTTCATTCTTTTCAGATCCAATCTCGACATTGCATCGACAAAACACTGGACTCTCTCAATGGATTCGTTCGCTCATGCACATCAACCGTCTTATATCGATCTCTTAATTCTCATCGATGATGATATAATAGAGCGTTCTTAAGTGCATGCATACAGCTTTTTCACTTTGGTGAGTATATAAATGATTAAGTGAATGAGTGAATGAGTGAATGAGTGAATGACCGATTGAACGAATGGCTGATTGATGTAAGGCTTGTTAGCGATGACGTTAACAAGTGATTGACTGACTAATTTGATTGATTTGACCTCACTGAACGACTTTGCTGGTTAAATGATTGACAGATTTGAATGAATTGATGTAATGAATGAATGAGTGAGTGTGAGTGAATGAGTGAGTGAGTGAGTGAGTGAGTGAGTGAGTGACTGACTGACTGAGTTAGTGACTGACTGGCTGACTGACTGACTGGCTGACTGACTGACCAACTGACTGACGAATTGAGTCAACCAGCTATAGCTATTGCCGTGAATTGCCAGAGAGGTGAGTGAATGGCTACAGATGATGAATAGAAAGAGTAGAATTGCTGCGTATGTATAGGCTACCTCTCCTTCCTTTATTAGGATACAGCCAGAAGAGGTGTATCGTCTGATTAGGCTGCAGCAGCTGCTGCTGCTGAGGCCCTGTGTGCATGCCATCTTGCAGCAGCAGCAGCAGCAGTAGCAGCATCCGTGTCTCCTACATCTTCCTCCTCCTTCTCCTCAGTCGTCGTCGTCGTCATCATGTTGGCTGGAGGCGACGACCTCTCTCTCTCTCTGCTTCTCTTATAAGAAGTGTGTCGATGATCCGTTGGTTGAGGAGTTCGTCTTCTTATAAAACGACGTCTGCATCGTCGTTCACTCAACAAGAAGAGAAAGGACGATCCTCCTCGTCTTCGTTGCCATTGTCGCCTCATCGTCTCCATCTCTCTGCGTGTGTGTTCTATTAGGGGCCATCTCCAGTCATCGAGACAGACACACAGACAGACACACAGAGAGAAACACATACAGTAACACAAACACACAGACAGGCACACAGACAGGCGCACAGACGGACACAGACAGTAACACAGAGAGGAACACAGACGGACTCACATACATATACTACACAGACAGACACACAGACGGACACACAGACGGACACACAGGCGGACACACAGACATAGGGAAGCGCAGCTGCTCTATTCGACTCATCTTCGACCAATTACCGAAGGCAGCGTCGTTGTCGTTGTCGTCATCATCGTCGTCGTCGTCATCGTTGTCGTCATCGTCGTCGTCTGCTTTTGCTGCATTTTTCCCGCGGAAGAGTCACGCGCAGACGACCGAGAAGAGAGTCGTGTTTAAGTTGGCCAGCGAACGGATTAAAGCGAAACTGACGTACATGTACATGTCTGATCGTCGGCTCAACAGTAACTGTTCCTAAATCCTAAATCCTAAGGCTAAAGACAGAAAAAGTTTCTCTTCAACCATCTTCAAACGATCGTAGTAAGACCAATCATCTTAGGACCAACGGTAGGACCAATCATCTTATAATAGGACCACCGGTAGGACCAATCATCGTAGGACCAACGGTATAGGACCAATCATCTTAGGACCAACGGTAGGACCAATCACCGTAGGATCAACTGGAGAGACCGTCGAGAGACACTACTTGCATCAGGACCATAGAAGCAAATTCCGCACGAAGTCGTCGGTTCTCTTTTGCTCTTTGCTCGTTTAAACATCTAAACATGGCAAGCCGTTCATAAAGATCGTCAGGAATCATCGCCGTCGTTGTTATTGTCTTCCTACTCCTCCTCCTACTCCTCCTCCTCCTCCTCCTCCTACTCCTAATTATCCTCCTCCTTCTTCCTCTCGTCGTTTAAAAAATCGTCATCAGATCAACTTCCGGACGTGGCTCACTTCCATTTCCTCAAAGACGGCAATTGATCTGCTGACCATGTCGTCATAATCGTCATATCGCATATACAGGTAAGAAACGTAGCATACTAATCGGTTTGTCCATTGTTTACTCTGTATATGCTCATTTGATTTGATTTTAACAGCTATTGGTATCTTCCCAGTGGTCAAAGTGGTACGGGTGAGTAGTGCCATGGGAGAGACGAGTATCTATAGCTTTATTCCCACCGACTTTACACCCTACTATTTTGGTCTGAAAACTGGTGAATCACCATTGTAAAAAGACGTCGGTCAATGATCAAAA
>CAMAOG010000117.1:12500-39849 GCA_945859605.1 Lumbricus rubellus | reverse complement strand
GTTTAACTGCATCCCGGTCAAACAGACACACACACAACCAGAAAATTGGCCACCGAACAGTCCGGACTTTGAATCCCGTAGACTATTCGATCTGGGGAATGCTTCAGTAGCTTGTTTATACAGGCAGAGAATTCGAGATATTGAACATTTGAAAGAAGTTCTGACCGCATGCTGGGACGAAATCAGCAAGGACACTATCAACCTGGCTATTGGACAGTTTCGCAAGCGATTATCATTGGTTATCGCAGCAAACGGAGGACATATTGAACATCACTTTGACTGAAATTTCTTACGCATTCAGAAAATTCTGAAATTGTACAGTTCATTAAATGCCAAACCAATGCCATTTTTCTGTGTCATTTCTGTCTAATGATAGTTTTAAGGCGATAATTACATTGATTATTCAAGCGATGCAATTGCAAAAACTAATAGTCCGGTTTATTTTGCGCCACCCTGCAGTGTAGGTCTATATATATATATATAATATGTATATTTATATATAGGCTTACTAGTGTTACTGTAATAATTGCATCTGCGATATAGCCTATACAGCATATAGATTTCTGTGAGCATATATCGTCAATAGTTTTCATCTTGATTAGTTTTTTGTCCATATATATACAAAATTAATGCAAGATATGCAAATGTCGACCTATAGACATCTTATCTATTATTATACACGGCATGATCTAATCGTTACTACGTGTCGTGTCCATGCAGTCGTTTACATGTAGCTTGAATAGTCAAAATATCATGCAACGTTGTTGATTAGGCCTAATCGTAAGCAAAGAAGATGTAGTTAATAATAAATTATCTCACGCTCAGGTAGGCTATACGTGCACGTCTTCAACTGATACGCAGAAGACTGAGATATGCATTTGAAGCACGATCGTACTCAAAACTACTTGATATTGGACTATATCGCATACTTAAAGGCCAGTGTTTAATTATATATATATATATATATATATATATATATATATATATATATATATATAGCCCCTGATTAGGGAAGGGGTAGAATTCGAGTTTGGGGGGGTGGCGAGAAAAAGTTTGTATTGGGCGGACATTTTTCTGTGTATACGGCTGATAAGCTTATATACCGCAAATGACGCATGCACGCTCATCTGCAGTCGAATAGTTTTTTCAATTGATCTAAATCGGTAAAAAATTACCATTTTCGCTGCTAAAAAAGTTGAAGTTGGTCTTCCTTTCTGTTTAGATATATAAGGAAATTAACCAGCATGTATGTGCATACTTTTGCGCAAAGGACGGTCGGTTATTCTGCGGTGAAAAAATTGTTGCACGCTCAGTTTTTCTGGGCAGGGTGAGATGGTACGTATTTACATGTGTATACGTGCAGCACCTCGTGATTTTTCCTGGGGGGGGGGAAGTTCATTCCTGATGGGGCAACTCCCCGCCCGCCCCCTCTAAAGAGACGTCTAGATTAAACACTGCTCAAAGACGCGATCCACTGACGAGATGATAACAGAATGCCTTATAAATGAGCGAATCGAAAACATGTAGATTGCGATTCAACTTATAGCCTACGACTCCATTTTTTCAATATTTAAAAAATATCTTGTCGCGATTTCCTGGCGAAAGATAATGACCCGTATAATTAATAGCCTTTTTAATCAGATCAAACTTTGAAAGTTGAAATCGATTCATACTTTTGTCAGCAAGCTGCGTAGGCCCTATACACCCTAAAATACGTGGACATTGCTGTACACAATAGAGATGTGTACGGATGTACATGTATATAAGACTGCAGACCTTATAGGCCGACAACGCTATTGCGTTTGCCTATATGCAGTCGTGCGTCTTATAAATTTAGGCATAGCCTATATACACATGTAGCATATGCTAATATTTGATTTTTGAAAACCGAGCGCAATGTCTAATCCGTGGAAATATGGATTTGTCGGTTTGCTAGCCTTACAAGGAATTTTAATAGGTGTATTTTTCTATTTCTATCTCCAGTCTCATGATGGTCGGAGACTGTTTAAAAGTTTTCTTCCCACCCCAACATCACAATGTCCAGTCTGTTCGCCAATAAACAGCACCAACCATCTGAATGTGGCTGTCGTTTCGCCAATAAACAGCACCCAACATCTGAATGTGGCTGTCGTTTCGCCAATAACCAGCACCAAACATCTGACTGTGGCTGTCGTTTCGCCGATAAACAGCACCCAACATCTGAATGTGGCTGTCGTTTCGCCAATAAACAGAAGTTACAGCACCCAACATCTGAATGTGGCTGTCGTTTCGCCAATAAACAGCACCGAACATCTGAATGTGGCTGTCGTTTCGCCAATAAACGGCACCCAACATCTGAATGTGCCTGTCGTTTCGCCAATTAACAGCACCAAACATCTGAATGTGCCTGCCTTTTCGCCAATGAACAGCACCCAACATCGGGGTGTGACTTCGTCTTCAAAAATAACGAAGCTGCATTTGGAGGTAGCTCAGCTCAATAACATTAGGCCTACACGCGATGACGACGTGTCGCAGTTCGTCAGTTTTCACGACTCGATTTATGAAGGTCGACGACTCGGAAATCAACTCTTCGACTTCGCAGCCGTTCTGTTCGCCGCAGAACTCACTGGTAGGACACCAGTCTTAAAGAACACCACTAAAAGACTTACGATTGAACAGGTTTTTCAACTGAATCTCGAACGAGTAGATCATGATCTCTGTCCATGTTATACGATCCGTGAAGCGCGTTTTATGACGTATGATGATATCACTGATAAACATATCAAGGAAGCTGAAAATAATTCCATTCTCATCGACGGATTTCGTCAAAGTTGGAAATATTCGATGACGATAGAACACCGACTCAGACGCCATCTTGTGCAGGGCCGGCCTTAGCCCAAATGGCGCCCTAGGCAAGACATACATTTGGCGCCCCAGGCGTAGGCCTGCATTTGGCGCCCTTTTTAGATTCCCACTCAATTGTTCAGCCCACGTCAGAATCTAAAGATGAATTATAGCCAGAGCCGGTATACGCTCACAAGGCCGTCAGTGTGAGGATTTTATTTCGGGGGATGTTTTCTTCACCGAGAATTTTGAGGTGCGTACACGCTGCGGCCGACTTTTTTCGGCGAAATTTTCTGACGACTTTTTTGTTAGTCGTCGAATTTTCTGATGCTCAAAAACACTTTTTTCCGCGATTTTCGACTATTTTCTGCTCAAAATTACATTACACACTGTCATGTGCTATCAAATGCATAATTACTTCATTTTTACATTATTTCATTTCGGGGGTGTTCAAACACCCAAAAACATCCCCCTAACTACGGCCTTGTACGCTCAACTGAGTAATTCATTCTAATTTCTTTTTTAGTACACTGAAGGCTAGATAATATTCAATTTTGTGGAAATGGTATAAGTTTTAAAAAATATGAAAATAAACTCTTGTTGAAATGGCGCCCTCTTTGATGGAAATGGCGCCCCCTAGAACTTGGCGCCCCATATGCATGCAACTGCCTGCTTGCCTATGCCTAAGGTCGGTTCTGCTTCAGTTAATGCCCCTTTCCTGCAGACATTGTCGTACCTATATATCCTACTAGACTATTTACTTACATCTGAATAAAGGGCAGGCTGTAGGCCTAATGTTGTAATCTCATCTTCATAGGCCTACTTAGCTAGGCCCACTCCCATTTCAATGATTTCATACATTTAATTTCTTGCAACATCTTCACTGTCGAAATTGAGCGTCGTATAGGCTTATTCTAACTTCTGTCTCCTAAAACAAAGAGTAGCCTACGGAATGCCGTTAAAAATCAAATTTTATTTGTCGATATAAAATTTATGCAGTCCTTGAAATTGAATTAGGCCAGCCTGAACAGGTGCAATGAAATCAATAATTATTTTAAATTCTTTCCATTAGCGAAAGTCTTGAGTTTAAAACAATATAGTGTAAAAAATTAATTCGCCGGTGCCGCGGCGCCCCCCAAGGGCTGCGGCGCCCTAGGCAACTGCCTACTTTGCCTATAGCTAAGGCCGGCCCTGATCTTGTGTTCAACGAGAAAATTCAACGATTCGCTGAAAACTTTCTCAAAAGGAACATTCCTCGTGGGTGGAAGAAAGTTGGATTCGTGAGAGTGGGAATACATGTACGTAGAGGAGATACTACGAACGAACGTTCCATTAAATTCGGATTCACTGTGGCGAATACGACTTACTTTGAAAACGCCATGAGATTCTTTATAGATAGATATTCTCGTGTCCAGTTCATCGCGATGTCGGACGATCGCAATTGGATTATCGATAACATCGTCAATCCCGAAAATCTGTCATCCAATGTTTCCGCCAACGTCACGTACAGCCTGGGTCACTCCGCTGGTCAGGACCTGGCGATACTGTCCCTGTGTGACCACGTGATTATGTCGACTGGTACATATGGTTGGTGGGGAGCGTGGTTGGCTAAAGGGACAACCATCTATTATGAGGACTGGCCGCTCTTGGGATCTAAAATGTATGAGCATTTTACAAAAGAAGACTTCTTTCCTCCAAACTGGATACCAATGACTAATTGACAAACCATTAGCCTATTTATTAATTAGCCCATGCAGGTCACTTGATATTGTCTGGGGCCCTCTGGGGGTCAAGCTAATATAGTCATGGGTGATATTTTAACTTAGGCTACAGCTATATGGTCTACTGATACATTATTTCCCAGAATATATTTTGAATTTGCGACAGGAGACCTATTTTTGGTAATCATTTTTTTGCTTCGAGTAATATATAGACTAGGCCTACTCCACGTTTAATGTGAGTTAACATTATTGAACTCCCTTTTTAGAATATGCAGATGACAAGTAAGCATTTGCAATTCCAATTTACATGCAGGGTGGGCCCAAAAACTAATCCCCTACAATTGTTTGCCAATATCTTGTCAAAAATAAGAAATTTTCGAATCACGTTTTACGCGCTTAAACGTAGGCCTACATTGTACAATAGCCAAATTTCATCAAAATAGTTGAAACAGAACAAACGTTATATCACTTTTAGTGAACATATCTACTGTTTTTTGATAATCCAAAGGCGTAACGCCCCAAAAAGTAATAAAAAAAACTATTTTATTATGTCACATCTCAAATATAGCCTAATATTATTGTTATCAATTAAACTTGATAATGCCAGATAATCATTGTTGTTACTATTTAGAAAAGAAGCATGCACAAGCGTGGCTGCACGTCACTATGACATCATTCGGCAAGATGACCATGAAATTTCACATAAAGAATTTTTAAGATTCAACCTTTGCTATTAAAGCAGTAAAATTGAAATTTATGAGCCATTAAAATGACCGAAGCTTCAATAACAGACGAAATGTGTATTCAGATACATCATGAGCATGCAGGGTCTTGGAGCCTAAGCTATGAATCACCACTTACTCTGATAAACATGCAGTGAGAACGGGGAAATCGCGAGTTAAATTGAGAGTTAAGAAATATGCATGCCGTTGATGAAAGGAGATCGGCTCAACGTCAATATTATTGTTCTGGTTTAAATGAGAAGAACCATCAGCCCTATAATTTCCAGATTTTTACCACACATGTACAGCTTATCAAACGTAGAGAGCTACATGCATGCCGGAGATAATTATTACCATGCATGATCTGCGACCAAAACCAAGAGTGATAAGAGTATTGATGATCGCATTTGAATTGATATGGGAAAACTTACCTTTAGATTACATGTTGTATCAATTGTATCATACATCAACTTGGTCATCAAGAACTTTGCAAAGAGACTGAGAACAACTTCTGAACAAGTATGAGCATTGAGCAGACTGAGCACTGGTAGACACATTGAACACAAGTTGTGAAGCAATATCAAGACTAGTTCATTTTATAACAATTATTTAAGATGTGATTTAATCAAATCGTTTTTGCTACTTTTTGCTGCATTACGCTTTTGGATCGTCAAAAGACAGTCCATGGGTGGGCTCACTAAAAGTGATATAACTTTTGTTCTGTTTCACATAGTTTGATAAAATTTGGCTATTGTGCGTAGATATGAACTAGCCTACTATTATAGGCATGCACGTAAAACCTGATTTGCATAACCCCTAGGGAAGTGCTTTTTTGGCCCACCATACAGTAGACAAAATCCGAAAAAGAAACTGAATATGACCACATATCCCAATACGTATTTATCGTCGTAAAATTAAGAGAGGGAAGAGGCGAGGTACCGTTGTTAAATATCCGCTACGCATGCATCGTATACGGTATACATGTCATATATATATAATTATACTAGCTGAACCCGGCCACGCCTTGCTGTGGCTGAAAAAAGCCTCCCCTCCGGCTCCCTCTCCCCCTTCCCCTCCCCCTCCCCCTCCCCTCTCCCTCCCCCTCCCCTTCCCCTCTCCTCCCCTCCCCTCCCCTTCCTCTCCCCCTTCCCCTCCCCCTCCCCTCCCCTTCTCCCCCTGCCCCTTCTCCCCCTCCCCCTTCTCCCCTCCCCCTCCCCCTCCCCCTCCCCCTTCCCCTCCCCCCTCCCCTCCCCCTCCCCCTCCCCTCCCCCTCCCCCTCCCCCTCCTCCTTCCCCTCCCTTTGCGATGGCGACGCGGATCACGCCATAAAACGCTTGAGCAAGAAGGCCGTAAAGAAATGCGCTAAAGAAATTTACGGAACAAACATGCCCGAATTCGTATACAAGGCTTATTGACGGCGTAGGCTATGTGTTGAAAACGGCGGAATTTGCAAAGTTGCTTTTTTAGCTTAAAAGATTGCGCTTTTTCCCAAAAAGCATTCTGCAAACCCGGCCGTGTTGGAACTAAACGTTTTGGTGAAGTTTCGAAAGCAATCAATGAAGAAAGTTCGGAGATCTTGCGTCAGGTGCCAAACGCGGTTAGATTTTTATATATATAGAATTTAGGGGTCTGCGGGTATACCCGTACCCGCGGTTTACCCGTACCCGACCCGTACCCGCGGGTCGGATACGGGTCGGGTATGCATTTCACGGGTCGGGTCGGGTCGGGTACGGGTATGGTCATCACGGGTACGGGTATACCCGGTTTTACCCGCCCCAACCAGAAATATTAAGGTTACATATTTTTGTGAGCTTTGCACTGCCAGAATAGTCACTCTGGTTACCTTGCAAATTTTATATTCAACATAGGCCACACGTACACATGAACATAAAATATACTCATGTACATTTATACATGGATACATCGTTATCATCTTCAACGTGACCACCATCGGTTTCTAACCAGACATTTGAAGAGCTATGGGTACGAATAAATGTTCTCCATTGTTCTGTCACTGTTGTTGTTGCTGCTATCACTGCTGCTGTTACTGCTACTATCACCACCACCACTGCTGCTACTCTGCTGCTACAGCAACAGCTGCTACTACAATCATCATCATCATCGTCATCATTATCTTCATTAGCGCATTTGTTGTCATAACTACATTCCGCGTTGCAAGTATATTTGCCTGGTTGAGACTTGAGCCATCTGAAGTCCGGCTAATGACGTGGCGGGTACGGTACGGGTACGGTTACACCCGCGGGTACGGGTCGGGTCGTGTAGCAATTTGGAGTACGGGTCGGGTACGGGTATGGGTAGCGGTTTTGTGTACGGGTACGGGTCGGGTAGCAAAAATGCTGTACCCGCAGACCCCTAATATATATATGTTTATATATATATATATATATATATATATATATATATATATATATATATACAGTCAGACGTGCACATCAACGCCGTGCCGACATAATAAACAAACAGAAAAACTCTTTCCACCTTCGACGCGTTTATAATAATCTACAGAAGGACAATAATAATAATAGATAGAAGCGAGGGCTTATCAATTAGCCATGGCTGGTTCTTTGATCGATTTTTATTAGGCACACAAAGGGTCAACGGAGGAGGGCGCTATGAGGCATCGTTAGCGATCAAGAACCGTCGAGATGTATATCAGAAGAGGTGATCTATTATGATAGGCAGACAATGCTGTTCAGCCTCCTTTCTGTCGCTCCGTCCATTACCGATGCAGCAGGCGATGGACCGTGTAGGCCTATATGTGCAGACGACGACTACATATTTAATATGAGTATACACTGGCTATTGATGGCGTCGCTGCATCAGTGTTCGTGAGAGACTCTTGTGCGTGATAAGATCTCTTCGTTTCCAGTCGCCTGCGTCCGTGTGTTTCTCGCGTCCTAATTATGCCTCCTCCATGCTGAGCTGGATTGGCTCGGGATGAGGATGAGGAGGAGGAGGACGACGACGACGACGAGGAAGAAGGAGGAGGAGGAAGAAAATAGGCGAAGGAGGAGGACTGGAGGAGTGACAGTCTAACAGTGACCGGTCTTCTCGAAGGCACCAAAGGCGAGGAGGCACTTTGAGGCCAATATATGGACGTGTGTGTGTGGGTGTGGATGTGTGCGTGTGCGAATCGTCTGTGTTTGCTCTAAGAAGCTGGCATCTTGATAATAGTTTCTTCCATCCATCCTTTCATCTCTTGACTAGTCGCTGCTGTTATTGTTGGTCTCGACCCACCCCACCCAATGCCACGCCCTGCCCCGCCCCACCTCCGCCCCGCACGGGGTGAGTGCGGAGTGGGGGTTCGCCCGTCGCTAAACTCTCATTGTTCTGCTGCATGGCCAGACTCCGGTTTTGCTGCTAACATCGGACAGACAAACAGACAAACACAAAAACATACAATTACAAGCATAATTTATAAATGTCAATAAATAAATAAATAAAATAAAATAAATAATTAGAAATTAAAAACCTCCTCCCGTTCTCTTCCCGAGGATGAATTCATTCCTTTTTCATAGAACATGGACAGAAGGATCCTGTAATAGCAAACGCATTGTTAAAAAGGTAAAGTACCTGTTCAGTGCTGGCATGCATGATGCATAGAGCATAAAGATGGGCTTATACAGCTTCCATTTGAGACCGCTCATAATTATGTATCCAGGCTGCACCAGTCGCTGTCCTATATATACAGACTATAATTTATAGGCTGTGTTTAGACTGCTTCACAAAGCAAACGATGACAAAGTCTTAAAATGTGACTGAACGGTCATTGATGGTGTCCAGGCACCTATTTTCAAAACAGAACACATGCATTCCTGCCACTTCTTAGTCCAGCACACTGCAGTCCGGAAAGGTATAAGTGGCCTCCAGGCACTTCTTTTTTACACTTTGAGCACTGATGATGATATATAGTCCCACAGCGTCGTGGTCAGGAAGAAGAAGCGTATAAAGAACGACCGTAAACAATAGGATGCTGCCAGGCATTGTCTGCTGCGACTTTATTGTGGAAACAATCTTGGTTCTCTCGCTAGGTGGCGCGATTCTATTGTGCTGATGAACTGTCGATCATAAAATATAGGCATCCCTTGATTATGGTACTTGCAGTGCGAATTGTTTTATAGGCCTTGTCAGGGTGATAATTGCCGGGGGCTGGGAGTTTCAACCCCCTGGTCTTTCTTAGAGCTCCATGTTAAAGTCTGTTTTTCACACCCCGATTCCAAGTGGATAATGGTCCAACCACCCCAGTTTTCCCCCACAATTCTTACACTGGGCTAAGTACGTCGAGTAAACTACATATACACGATTTAACACTATACATAATACTTTTACTTATCAGTTCAATCATAGTTTGAGAATGAGAAGCGAGTATTATATACTGCATGAGTTGACATTTCCGAGTATTTGACGCATTGGATTGGAGAATGCGGAGACTATACTTGGTTGTATACAGTACTACTTAAAGTAGGACCCTATGGCTGGACGGTCATGGACAGCGCCCATGGAAAGCACTTATTTTCAAATCTCAACGCCGTATATTGCCACTTTAATTTGACAGCAGAGCCATGGAGAAGGGGGACGGGCGTCCAGGCACTTTTGTATACGTTTAGCACTGCAGGCTGTAGTTGGTCTTCTCTTAGACTAATCATATATATATATATATATATATATATATATATATATATATATATATGCACATATACATGTATATATACATATATATATATACCTAATTTAACCTATAGACCGCATGACAATCTCTGTGCTAAACTTCCGTATGCATGCATGCACCATGCATGATATTATAATATTGGTAATAAGGTTAGAAACCGTCCTTTCGACAGATGGCGTACCGTAGCCCTAAACATTTAACATAATATTAATATGTTGAGCGCTAATCCTACACATGTAATTATAATATCACTTCAATTTTTAATGACGGTTATTATTATACATACGATGGTGCATGCTATATGCAACGCGGGCATGCACTGTTCCAGTGTCTCTGCATAAAACGCAAGTCTTTCTTAGAGCTCCATGTTAAAGTCTGTTTTTCACACCCCGATTCCAAATGGATAATGGTCCAACCTCCCCCCCCCCAGTTATTTTTCCACAATTCTTACACTGAGTCTAAAGCCAATACATTTCGTGCTCTGATTTTTGCTAAGGCTTTTAATGTATACGTGGTTCCCATGAGCGTGTGCTGTATTCAACGTGTGTTAACAGTAAATCGTTCTTATATAGAGGTACACAGAGTAGGCTATACCTTTCGAGGTGAGGTGTTATAATGACTGAATCGCTAGCACACTAGAATTATAGTCCCACTGCGCAGTATGAGAATTGTGGAAAAATAACTGGGGGGTTGGTCTATGATAAACTTGAAATTTGGGTATGAAAAACATACTTTAATTAACATGGGGCTCTAAAATGACTGGGGGGTTGAACCCCCCTCAACCCCTCCGGAAATTCTCACCCTGCCACTGCGACCGGGGTTCGATTCCCACGAACCCGTCACGTGTCATGGACTGCGATTGAATGCATGCGTTGGTGCATGATCATTGATCAGGTGGGAAACATTGACCTACATATTATGATCTCAGAGATTAATAGATTATACAACACATTACACATAATCACATTAACTTTTGAAATGAGTACGGTAATTTAAAAAAGCTGCAGGAACTGGATTAATTGGGCATTAGACAGAGGTCATCGGTGCAGACGAAAAGCATGGAAAGAATCAAAAACTGGAGAAAAACCAAGTCACGTGACGCTATAACAATTAAGTCTCCATGGCGACTGGATGGCATCAGTTATAAGAGAACTGGCGAAAATTAAAAAGGTTTAATCCAACTTTTTGTCTGATGAGTTTCCTTTGAAGTGGCGCTGCATGTATAATTGGCCCCCGTGTTTTTGTGATTATGATTAGGGACTGCACACTTATTGCAGACTCTACATTCCGGCGCTATATGAATGACCATTCATTCGCAGCATTTAGTAATGATTGCGACTTGGTGCTACGGGTACACTGCAGTCAATGAGGAACATTCGCATGTCGACTTCAATTTAAGGCAAGCTTTGTAACAGCCGAGGGAAATTTGTGGCGTAACTGCGTTCATTTAAGAAAGACGAAATTGCTTCAGTTAATTAATATTTATCTTGTTTTGTAGTCGGATAAAGCCTTTGATGATCGTTAAGATGCAGACCTATAATTACCGTAATTAATTGAAGTTGCGGAGATGTCGTTTGTGTGCTTTGTCTTTAGTCAGTGTAAATGTAAAAACATTATAGTTATAGGTCAGAAAAGCTCAAGATTAAATTACTTACTTACTATAGGCCTACTTACTTGTGACTGGGGGCGATGCTCTCACATCACGCGACATGTATCGCTTGTATATGGAAATTCTCCGCTATATACTGTATCTCTTTCTCTGTCTCTCTGTGTCTTTGTCTGTGTCTGTGTCTGTCTGTCTGTCTGTCTCTACATGTCTCTGTCTCTATTCTCTCTCCTCTCTCTCACTCTCACTCTCCTTCTTTCTCTCTCCCACTCTCTCTCCCTCCCCTCTCTCCATCCCTCCCTTCCTCTCTCCTCTCTCTCCCTCCTCCACCACTCCTCACTCTCTCTCTCCTCTCTCTTATTCTGTCTTTCCCTCTCCCCTCTTTGTGTCTCTGCCTCCATCTTCCTCTCCCTCCCTCTCTCTCTCTCTCTCTCTCTCTCTCTCTCTCTCTCTCTCTCTCTCTCTCCGTCTATCTGTGTAATGTGTGTATGTCTCTCTGTCTGTCTCTCTGTCAGTCTCTGTCTGTCTCTGTCTTTGTCTGTCTCTGCCTCTGTCTCAGTCTTGGGACTGGCACTGGCAGACAGCAACCAGTGACCATGCAGTTCAAGAGATGCGCTGGAGTCTGAAGTGCATTTTAACCGACTGTTAAATTATCTCAACAGCATTTGTCATCGTCGGGTGTTATAAACAGCTCCTCCAGGAATTAAAAGGTGGCTGAATTAAGCAGTCGTTGTCACCCGTCCCTTCAATGCAGAGCCACTCTTCATGGCTCGACCCTGCGCAGAGCCACATTGACCCGCGTCCCTGTGAGCCACATTGACCTGTGTCCCCGTGAGCCACGTTGACCCGTGTCCCTGCGAGCCACTCTGATTTATCGGTCCTGTTTAATGGAGTCCTCGTCAATTAGCTGCTGAAGTTTGCAATTGATTTATTTCACCGATTGTCTGGCTCTCCAGATGGGAGTCCCAGTCAGATGCGGTTGTCATTAGCGTGTAATGACTTCTGATAATGCTTCCGGAGGGTGCTTAATCCAACTCCCTACGCCTAAATCTGTCATTTGAGTGTGTGTTTAGGCAGACGGGCCCGTCACGTGCACGCCCTTTGATCTGGCTGTGTGCTCATTTTGACTGGACTGCAGCCTCTCCGGCAGTGCATGCCCCTCCATCTATAGGTCCGAGTGTCCGCCCGTCCGGCATGTCCGCGGATAGGGTCGTCAGTTCGAGGTATGGAATTCGCGAGAAGAGGAAGGAAATCCGAGATTGGAATTGTAGCTTTTTACCCACGGTTTATCCTGAATATTTGATGACGACTCTGTCATCGTTTGAAATGAAATCGTTTTAGATGGAAAAATTGGAGATTATTATAGGCCACTGCAGGAGATGTCTTTTGTTGAAATTCTCTCTGAATGCACGAGGTAGGAATGCCTAATCGCTATACACTCAGATCTTTAAATCTGCTTTAATTGTCTTAAATGTGATTATAGGCATGCGGTCCGTATATACAAGGTCACGCATGCATGGTGCAAACTCTATTTGATTTGGCATTAGGCCTATTTATGATATTTGCTAATATTTGCTATCTTTGGCTTAATTCACCATTTAAAACATTTTGTGTATATACTTGAAACCCTGGGTTGGGTGTGTGGATGGATGGACGAATTGGTGGGTGGGTAGTTACGTGGGTGGTGGGTACGTAGGTGGTGGGTGGGTGCGTGGGTTGGTGGGTCGGTGGGTGGGTGAGTGGGTGGTGGATGGATGAATGTTTGGGTTGGGTGGGTGGATTGATGGATGGATGGATGGATGGATGGATGAATTGGTGCCATGGGTGGGTGGGTGGGTAGTTGCTATAGGTTTTGGATATGTGGTAGGTGGGTGGTGGGTGGGAGGTGAGTGGGTGAGTGGTGGGTGGGTTTGGTGGGTGGATGGACGGACTAATGAATGGGTGGATTGATTTTCCTATATTCCACTTTCGTATTTGAACTATATACCTGTATATTCTTATTCCTAGAATCCTAAATTTGTCTTCAGTTTGATCTCAAGTGTGAAAAGTGCTTTATACTTAGACCTATTATATATTCTTGATTTTCTTTGAACCGCTTCAGCTTTCGCTCATTTCTATATCGCATCTGTATTCCTATACCTCTCAGTTCTTCATATCGATAGACATTGCATGTGTTGACAAAGCGTGTTCTCCTGCTTTCTGTCTGACTCTTATAAATAGGCTGCAGTGCATGTACTCTCGAAAGCTTTTCCCTGCTTATACTAACCACGCTAAAGACCAAGTTCGTTGTTTGCGTGTTATTCTTTGGCTTTCAACCGCTCACGTTTCGTGGTTAACATCTCATTGCATGTTTCTACTCCTTCCTACAGCGTTTACTCTTCGGCTGCACATCGCATGTATACAGCTCACTCGTGAGCATGCAGCTGAAGGTGTCATTAAAATGTTAATCATAATCTGTCATACATCGATTAACAACCACCTTCTGTAGGAATCACCCGGAAGCAGTCCCCATCCAATCGCAGCCCTTCCATCCAGCTCCGAAGTCATCGTCACTTCTGATTGGCTGACGGATCGCGACCATCCAGTCCATATCCACCGGTAGGTCAGCTCCATTCCACGTGATTGACAGCTATGGCCACTGCCCGTGAGCCACGCCCATTCGTCGTGGCCGGGTGCTATACGCGATGGGCTGTTCCTGGCTGCTGCTGTGGACGACTCAGATGCCTTAACTGGCTGCAATTGCGTGGCCAGGAGCTTGCTCGAAATTTAATTGTACTTAAATGTCGCCTTCTTCGTTCGCTTATGTCGCAGCGTCGAGTCGCAATTAGCACAGGGTGGTGTGCGTGCCGACGCCTCCTTATCTGACCCGCTACTGTCCACTCACGCTGTCCACTGCTGTAGGCATTGTGTCCAGAGGCTTAGACTTTCGACAGTGGTCAGCCGTGGTTGGCCGACTGGTTAAGCAACGGATTTAACTTTGTCGCTGGTGTATTTTTTTGTCGCGCTGATCATGTACGCTACGAAGAGGCGGAGGCGTAACGTCAAATCGTAAGTTAAATCACGAAAATACTAAGTATATATAATCTATAGGCTATTCTGACATAGCCTACTCATGCCATAAAATAAAACTCATTCATTAGTTCGATTAATTATATTATTGTAGTAGACTAATTTTTAAAAGTCATCCATGCACTGACTAATTTAGGTTATCCAAATGCTCACAATTTAAAAAAATTACTATCGCATAGGTTCGCGTGCTGAAGTTCGGCGACATGTGAGTGCATGCATTGTCTTTAATTCTCTATAGCTTTTGATCATGATATATATAGGCCTATAGTAGGCTATACACAATGTGGTCAACACTGCACTTGTTATAAGTGGCAGTTTATTCTTATGGCTGCTGTAGGCCTATACATGTTATTCATTGTTATTTTGAGAATATTTTTGCTCCAGTTCAGCATAAAATATATATGGGCCTACTAGAATATACTCTCCAATTAACGGTCTTGAAATTCAGCTTCAAATGGTCTACATATCTGGCATTCATGGGAGCACGACGAACGCCCGATTGTCCAGGTCCCCGATTACCCTTTCCCCGATACAAACTCCCCGATTACAAACTCCCCGATAGGCCCAACACCCCGACAGACCCAAGTCCCCGAATATGCAACTAATCCCAAGTCCCCGACAGGCCCAAGTCCCCGATTGGTGATTTAATCTACACGTAAGACTATATTTAGTGTCAGTCTGTATAGGCTAAAGAGTTATGGCGGACATTCATCATTGCTGCTCGCGAAGGTCCAGGCTCATCATGGATGTGCAGTGACGGGACGTTTTACTACACTCCCCTCTTCATCTGTCGTAACGTACACAGAACATCGCATTTCGCGACGACGCTCGCATGCATTCCCACAGAATTAAAGTAGTATCTCCATTCTTATATAACTTGTTTTTGTTATAAAAGTAGCCTAAGTAATTTAAAATCTTTTTGCCACGCTGCGTCGTAGAAAATTCTCTACGTTGCATATCCATTTCCGGAATCTAGTTATTCTACAATTAATTCTGACTTTATGT
Organism: Lumbricus rubellus; assembly: GCA_945859605.1. Taxonomy (NCBI): domain Eukaryota; kingdom Metazoa; phylum Annelida; class Clitellata; order Crassiclitellata; family Lumbricidae; genus Lumbricus; species Lumbricus rubellus. Next base: position 24,213 of record CAMAOG010000117.1, on the reverse strand, counting down.
ATAATAATACTTTCTTCATTTGGTTCTTATATATGTCGGTGCTGCTCGAATAACCGGCTTTGCTTGTATTCAGCTCAGTTTCCGTCAACCGATAAGGCCCAGATTATTAGTGTCACCCTCTATAGGCCTAAGTGTAGATTAAGTTACCAAGTTTCATTAAATAGATACGAATACGCCTTCATTAAACAAGTGACATGCAATAGGCCTGCGTGAACGACATTATGAAGCCTATACAGACTGACACTAAATGGTCTTACGTGTAGATTAGCCTAAATCACCAATCGGGGACTTGGGCCTGTCGGGGACTTGGGATTAGTTGCATATTCGGGGACTTGGGTCTGTCGGGGTGTTGGGCCTATCGGGGAGTTTGTAATCGGGGAGTTTGTATCGGGGAAAGGGTAATCGGGGACCTGGACAATCGGGCGTTCGTCGCAAACCCCATTCATAAGGTCAGAAGTGTTTATGCGTGCAAGCTTTTCGGAATATCTTCAGCTCGTAAAAACATTTATGGCCTAATTGCGTAATTCAGATTTGTCTCCATGCAACCTCCGATGTAAATTGTAACACATTTTGAATTATATAAAAACAATGAAAACGTGAAAGTCCAGCTTTGAAGAGCCGGTCTTTTACTGCAGCATTGTTTGGCCCGTTTGCCTATAATATAATCAATAAAATTATTAGCCTGAGTCTGTCATCTGAAATGTGTGTTTCGCTATAATTGGAGAGTATCGAGCACATGCCCATATAGCCTACTATTATAGCCTTATATCTATTTGGATATCATACCACGCACAAATAGCATATACATGTACATACAATTATTATAGCTATATAACTATATATAGGCCTATGCAAATATGCATGTACGAATGAATGCAACATGCATCAATGTAGGCTATAAATGTACATATAATATATAGATCTGGGCTAAGTGCATGCGCATAATTATATAAAGTTCATTTTATTTTTATTTTTGCAAAAGCTCAACAACTCACGCAAGGCTCCTTCAATGCGTGCTGCAGAAAGCCATGGCGCTCTTTTAGCCGAAATATACATCTGCAATACATGCATGGCACAACATGCCAATCATGGATACAAATGATTGCATGTCAACTGCCATTTATTATAAGACAACACTCCATGCATTTGCAATGCTCTATAGGCGTATATATATATACGGTATACGGAGCAAAAGCATGCAATCTCTATATCCTCAACCGCCTCTCATGCATGGCATTATGTCTGTTTGTATTTTGGGTGTGCATGTTTGTGTATGTATGTATGTGTATGTATGTATGTATGTATGTATGTATGTATGTATGTATGTATGTATGTATGTATGTATGTATGTATGTATGTATGTATGTATGTATGTATGTATGTATGTATGTATGTATGTGTGTGTGTGTATGTATCAGTGGCGGCGCCAGGTCTAAAATTTCGGCAGGTCGCGTCGGGGTCATGGGAATTATTTGGCAGGTCGAAGAATTTTTAGTTCTTTTATGTATAAAATTATGTCAATTAAAGAGGAGTGTTGATAGCGGGCACCCTTGTCTCATCCTCCTACCAATTAATTCCTTCCTCTGAGACTCCCCTCCTATTCTTAGGCCTATTCTTTCAGTTTGATTCATAGAATTATAGGTTTCCTATAAGCCTCATATCCCTTAGGCTTAGACGTCTGGGCTTATTTAGTCCTACCTAGACGTAAAAGTCAGTTGGATATAATAATTGCACCACAACAGTAGCGATCTCTTGGGCGAGAAAATAGTAGGCCTAATGTTAATTTTTCATTTAAATCTCTTAAATAAAAGAATGTAAAATATATTATTAAAAACTCCAAAGTTTTTTAGGCAGGTCATTAGGCAGGTCGTGAGCAAAATAGGCAGGTCAAATGACCTGCCGCGACCTCCCGTAGCGCCGCCACTGGTATGTATGTATGTATGTATGTATGTATGTATGTATGTATGTATGTATGTATGTATGTATGTATGTATGTATGTATGTATGTATGTATGTATGTATGTATGTATGTATGTATGTATGTATGTATGTATGTATGTATGTATGTATGTATGTATGTATGTATGTATGTATGTATGTATGTATGTATGTATGTATGTATGTATGTATGTATGTATGTATATATGTATGTGTGTAGGCCTACGTGTGTGTCTTTGTTTGTGTGTGCACGGTGTGTTGTGTTTGCGTGCGTGCGTGCATGTGCGCATGTGTATAGTGAGTATAGGCCTATATTTCTCCACTTTAAAAAGCAGAAAGTATATAAGATATAGGCATGCATAAATGTATTCAAACGACAAATTTCAAGTGAATCATTTGCTTGTTTTATTAATAAAAGTATTGTTTAATTCGTGAATCATTTGTGACCTTTAAGAACTCATTGGTCTGAAATGGTATTATACATTATAGGCATCGGCTGTATATACATGTATATATAGGCCTACACAAAATGTACATTGTATATGTAACCAACGCATGTATAGCCATATGCAATTATACTAATATACAATTATACCATTTTGGCTAAAGAATGTATACGTGAACGCGTCCGCATACATGTAAAGCGATTGTATGATGACTTTTTGAACGTCGCACTTCACTTCAAAGAACACATTAGCAATATTATTGTCTCGTCTTCAGTCTTCACAGGAATACAAGAATTCTACGCATGGGTCGATTTCACCATGACATGTCACACCTGCTGCTTGCTAACAAGCCCAACATCTATAGGGATATATCCTGTACAGTGTACACATATAAAATATGCAAACATATTAATAGAACTCCGTGAATATATATATACCGCGGTAAATATAAGCTTACATGTGCACCAGTGTATATAAAGCGGTATAATATAGTCACATATAGGCCTATTATTGGGGTAGAATTTTTACGGTGCGCTTTTGTGTTGGTTGGTTGGTTGGTTGGTGGGGGGTATTCTGTCGGTCAGATGTGAATGGTTCTCGTGCCACTATAATGCTATGCTGTCAACCGAGAAATTCGAAATATTGATGGTATCTTTTTGCCACCATGCATGCATGCGTGTGTGTGTGGTGTGTGGCTTCGGAACACTTTTATGTTGATTGATTGCAGCATGCAGGTTGCATGGCACTCGTCGTATGACTTCCATATAGCTCGCTCACTTACCATATACATGCACACGCACACGCACACGCGCACACACACGCGCGCGCACGCACACACACACACGCACACGCACGCGCACACACGCACACACACACACACGCACACACACGCGCACACCCCCCCCACACACACACACGCACACACACACACACACGCACACACACGGACGCACACACAAGCATATATTAAACAAGTTCAGTTCATAATTATATATATATTTATATATATATATATATTTACCTATGCCTGTTCAAAGCGTATACATATATAAGAAGGATATAAAAATTATCATGAATTAGACAACTCATGGAACACTGAAGGCATCAAGGACGACGACGACGATAATGATGACGACGATGATGATGACGATGACGATGACGATGATGACGATGACGCTAATGATGATGATGATGATGATGGTGATGGTGATGGTGGTGGTGGTGGTGATGGTGATGGTGGTGGTGGTGGTGGTGGCGGTGGCGGTGGCGGCGGCGGTGGCGGTGGCGGTGGCGGTGGCGGTGGCGGTGGCGGCGGCGGCGACGGCGACGACGACGACGACGACGATTATGATGATGACGACGACGACTATAGATGATGACGACGACGACGGTGATGAGGATGATCTTGGTGATGATGATGATGATGATGATGATGATGATGATGATGATGACGATGATGATGATGATGACGATGACTATGACGATGATGATGATGATGATGTCTTGTGTGAGATTACTTGGCAGCAATCAATATGAAAATTAATGAATGAACGAACGAACGAACGAACGAACGAACGAACGAACGAATGAATACGCATGCATGCGAAGCTCGAGCATAAAGATCGAAGTTCGAGCATAAATAAGGATGACTTTCATTATTATCAATAATATCGAACAATTAGGATAGCAATTATGTTCAATGTCGAATGGCTGTCGAAATAGGCTACTCCTCTTATAATGAGTATAGTAAAGCAGTGTTTACTGCTAAATGACTTCGCCACACCCCGCTATTAACTTGGTCACTGCATGCAGGAGAACTCTCTGAACCACATGCATGGGTGGATGCTATAAGGCTCTCACTCTCTGATTGGGGCTCTTTGTTATCCGCGTTGCTGGATCAGTATACACATTTCACCGTCTGCACTGATTGACCAGCAAAATTGTATGAAGCACTGGAATTATCTATCCCATTATTTCGCCAACTTTCCGAGTCGTATATCTGCTACCCAGCGGGACTCGTGTTTGCCTATCGATTATTATATTCGTTGGCGTAGGAATACACGACTAATTGGCCGAATTACTCGGCGACCGATACCGTGCGCATGATTTTTGACGTCAAGATGTTGTCTGCAGTATATAGACTAATATACATCGAAGAAGAAGAAATCTTCCCGCCCTTTTCCTTCCTCGTCGTCTGCTCAAGCCTCGTCTTCGCCAAACAACGGCTAATGCCGCCGCGCTAAGATTAAGTCCGCTGTTGCTGCTGACTATAATATACTGCAGGTGTTGCATGACTGGTGCTAATTTTTAGTGGATTTCAGATCGGGAGAAGGTATTAATGAGCGGAGAATATATACGCTGATTATCTTTTTTGTTGATGTCACCTTTGTCCGGCGGGTCAGCGGCGTAGCACGCACACGCCATCATTGCCGCCGATATATATACGCCGTGGCATGGCATGGCACGGGCGCAACCGAAAGGTTGTTCCGAGCTCCTCGAGTTGTGTATATATGCATATACGTGGCACACGGTGAAAGGCAGTCGGTACAGTGCTTTAATTATTTATGAAATTCATGCACGATGAACTTAGACGCTGTAAACCATCGATCAGTTATATAGCGCCTATATATGTATGATATATATGTGTGGAATGATTCCGTGGAAAGGTTCCGTCGGGTCTTCGCTTTCTGGAACGTTGCCACTGTTCTGTTTCTCCAATTAAATTGGATGGCAAGTTTTTATTCTTTTATATGCTGGGCATGCATCCATCTGTCTATATATATGACACGCTCTGATGTTTTTCCTTCTGTTCCGGCTTCGTATAGGTCTATATATATAGGCTATATATATAAACGAATTTGATTGACCTATATATATATATATATATATATATATATATATATATATAAGCCACAGAGCATATTATGATAATTATTATCCATTATAAAGTCCTATAACTCCTAAGCAATGACTCGGTGCATACAGCTACATGCATGGTGTGATGGTGCCATTGTCGAGTGTAAATAAGAAATCAACATTTGCGTTGGCATAATTTTATATGTAATATACGGGGTTCAAATTTCGGTATTGCACGCAAACTTCAAATCGTAAACATGCAACAAATCATTGATGACGAGACGCGGTCTGCATGCACGTCTTTGAGCTGATATATCGTCGGTTGAGAATTATAAGGCTCTATGTCCATTTTTTGAAATTTTTTAGTTATTGGTACCATGACGTAGATCTTGTTCAGGGCTATCATGTCATGTGAGAATCTAAGCTGGATCTTCAATAGTAAAAGAGATATTTACTAAATTAAAAGGCTCTATGTCCCATGCATTTCAACAGACGTCTACGCTGCAAAGTTTTCATCTTTTTGAGAATTATAAGGCTCTATGTCCAACAGCAAATAAGACCGCTGCGTTCAAGTCACGTGATTTGAATAAATTACGTATGCAGCAAATAAGACCGCTGCACAGAAGTCACGTGATCTCAATCTATTAATAATAATTGGACCCAGGCATTCTGTACATTGAGTGTCATAACTTTCATAAGGCTCTATGTCCAATTTTTGGGCATGGGGCTTTCTTTAAAAAAATTAATTAAAAATGTTTTAACGTTTTATTCACAACTTTTTTCAATGTACAATGTTAATTAATTGACAAATGAACTAAATCCGTTAGTTAAATTTGTAATATTTTCAGTATTGTTTGTGTGCTTCAATGCTGAACTTTCAAACTGGAATCAAAAATGTTCAGCCCTCGCATTGAGAATTATAAGGCTCTATGTCCAGTTTTGGGGCGTGGGGCTTTCTTTAAAAAATTCATTAACCCTCAGGCTACCAAGCTTTTTTTGTAACACTGACTACCAAGGGGGGGTGGTTACCACCCCCCCCTGGATTTTGGGTTTGGTTTGAGATATCATAACTTATAATACACCTATGGATTCAGCATTCATTTCTGCACAAAATGGTATATTTAGGTTTAAAATATATGAAAGCACCCCAACGTTATGAATTTTTTACCGTAGGCACCCGTCGATTCCACAAAATGTATACTTTCGCATAAGCAAAATATTAGATTCTGTGTGTTTTTAACATAATTTATTTAATTTAAAATAGGTTACATATAATAAAGTCCAATATTCAACTATAAAAACTAGTAATAAGTTGGTTTTAGTTACAATAAAAAGAGAAAAAACACGTAAAACATGCTGAAAAACGTTTACGCAGACTTATCGGTTTGCGTTGTAAAAAAACCCAACATTTTCACACACTTAAATTTATTTTAAGCACTTCCGGTCATCAAATGTCAAATTATTTGGTAACACTAAATAGCCCTAATTGCCCTCTATAGAATGACATAATTTATTTCTCTTAAAAAATAAATTATGAATAATTTTTAATAGAAACAACATGAAAATTTTATGAAAATAAAACACCTTTTTATATATTTTAATTTATTTTGAGCACTTCCGGTTGTCAAATGACAACTCCGTGACCACCACAATGTAGCCCCACATTCCCTCTACAGAATGGTGTAATTGGTGTCTCTTCATGTCAAAGGACGGATAAGATACAGCCGATAATCTAAGGGGGGGTGGTATCCACCCCCCCCCCTGGTGCCTCGGGTATATCGGGTGTAACTTTTGAATGGTATGGTATATCATCACACATTTTAGCTCAAAATGTGTGCAAATGAATCCTCTACAGCCACCTAAAACGTCAAAATTTTATTCCTAACGAAAAAAGTTTTATTTGGGAAAAACCTAGGGGGGGGGGGTGGATACCACCCCCCCCTTGGTAGCCCGAGGGTTAAAACTATTTTAACGTTTTATTCACATATTTTTGCAATGTACAATGTTACTTTATTGACAAATGGACTAAATTCTTTACTTACATTTGTAATATTTTCATTATTGTTTGTGTGCTAGATTGTTGAACTTTCAAATTGCAATATCTCGGAATAGTACTTTTTGGACATAGAGCCTTATAATTCTCAACCGACGATATGCATGCAAGCTATACTTTTTAATCGAACACTTTGTATCGAGTTAATATAAATATATATATTATATATGTAGGCTGATGTATTTATTGCATGTATATATATATATAAACGGACTGTGGTATTTTCGCTTATTTATGGGTGAGTTATATGCAAATTGAACTCTGCCAATAAACAAGGACAAGAAATGATCTCAAAAATAGACGTCTGAACTTCAAAGCCACGATTTTCGATTCGTACTCCTCCTCGTCATCTAAAAACGGTCCAAATGATAGGTTCCGTGCAGCTGCGCTAATGCATGCAGCAACCTTTTTATCGAGCCGCGCAATGCAGCAATTGGGGGCACTTGCATTGTTTCCACGCTGCATGCATGTGCTGTAGCCCAATCTTTTCCGTCCGATTTTTTCGAGATAAACACACAATAAATTATTTTCCACACCCGATTTCGCCGGTCTGTATATACTCGCTGAACCTGTCATTTCGGTCGCCGACAATTACAGGTTAGCGGCCGCGGCGCCGCACACAATAATTTAACGTGAAAAGAGATGGGGGGATGCCTCCCTCCCCCCTCTACCCCTCTCCATCATCGAGGTCTGTGTATGCGAATATATGTGGTTTTTGGACATTTTGGTGGCTATATTTATTTGATTGAGAACAGCGGGAATTCGTCCAGGTGAAAGCTTGCTGCATGGCTCGTGAATGAAAGGATGGATGCATGGGCTGTGTAGTCTTGGTTTGGTGGGTAGCCATGCATCCTTGCTTGGCCACTCTGCGGTCCTGGATTTGACAGCTGATTAGGTATAATTTGGGGGCAGCTGGACGACGGCTAATGGCCCTTATTTCGTCTGAGTGGGGTGAATAGAGAGGCGTGTAATTGGCTGCAGACCCAAAGAATCTCCCATGGTCGTTATTGTTATAAGGACGTTCCTTCCTCATGTCATGAGCAGGAATGAGGCCAATCTGTGCGTTTGTTCTACTATACTGCATGTGGTTTGTGTGTAATTTCGTCGGCAAATTTGAGACTTTCCATTTTCGGACTATAAATCGACCAATTGAAACAATATATATATACACTGTGTCCGGTTAAAAAGTAGCCCCCACAAAAAAGTGTCATAACTCGGTCAAAACGTTTGGGATTTGTCTGAAATTTCAAACACAGCAACAGCGGCCATATTTACACGAGATTCTAAAACCGATTAGAAATATACATGAGTTTATCAAATTTATAAGTGTTTGCGTTGGAGCGCCGACAAATTGAACTTTCCAACATGGAAAACTTGAAAAGAAGTGAAATTCAGCTAAATATGCTGTTCAAAATGTCCATCTTGTTCACGGACACACGACCGTAGATTAGACGCAACTGTTTGATGGTCCTGTCGATGATCACCTGGTTAAACAATTAACTGCCAATCTTCAAACAGACGCGCCCTACGGTTATCGATGTCATGAATACGCGTGAACAAAAAACGCGCTCCTCCAGTACATGTACTCCGGATCAAAGTCTGGACTGCATGCTGGACGGCCACAGCTGCTGCAGGATATGAAGCCGAGTGTCTCCCGGGATAGCTATTAACCTACTACGTCTACGATCGTGTGTCCAAGAACAAGAAACACATTTTTGGCACCATAATATATATCTGAATTTCACTTCCTTTCAGGTTTTCCATGTTGGAAAGTTCAATTTGTTGGTGCTCCAACGCAAACGCTCATAAATTTGACAACTCGCGAATATTTGCAAACGACTTTGGAATCTCGTGTAGATATGGTCAATGTTGCTGTGTTTAAAATTTCAGACAAATCCCAAAAGTTTTGACCGAGTTATGACACTTTTTGTGGGGGCTACTTTTTAACCGGACACAGTGTAGTTATAATTATTAGGGTATAGTGACCAGAAAGTATCATGTTTGGGATATGTTAATTTGTTGCTCCTATGCATAAGATAGTGTCTGGTGTAGAAATTTTGTTTCTGACGTGCTGCTTTACTTTGCCGCCAAGGCCCTGAAGTTATTCATGTAGCCTATATCGTACTTTTGAGCATTGCATTAAAACTGCTGATATTTGATTATTTTCTTAACTGAAGTAGTAATTATTCTTAAACGTAGGAATATTGTGAGCCAGATTTTATGGCACAGGGCAATAATATTTGTTTGGCCATTCCGACATAGTGTGAGCTACAAGCAAGGGGCCGTCCATAAATGACGTCACGCAATTTAGGACTACCCTCTTCAACACCCTCGTCACGCGTTAACACAAAAGTCATAATTATGATATCTAGCGATGGACCCGTTGGACCGTCACATATCGCTACAGATGTGTGACCTCTCTCCCCCAGTTACGTGACGTCATTTATGGACGGTCCCATTGCATTATTCTGTCTGTAAAAAATGGAATAAAAATTTGTGTTGTAAAACTTGTCGTCCCTAATTACGCTTCAGAAAATGCTCACATACTGACAATGCGTTTCACTCAAATTATATATTTCCACTCACTTTTGTGGTATATATGACCATGTTTTTGAGGGATTCGCTCTTTGTTCGTATGTGGCCCTCTCTACTTTCTTTGCCACAAACTGACCTGCAGCAATGTAACAAGGTAACAGACGCAGCAGTCTGTTACAGCAGGCCTAGCAACTTTACTTGTGGCAATGGTATTTTTCACGATCTAACATATATAGCCTACTTCTAGTTTTAATGAATTCCTTAATGTAATTTTTCTTAAACTTGCAAGTTATTGGAGGTTCAAGTCTGGAAAAATCCAACCAGTTAACTAGAACACAGTAGACAGTGGCTTCTAAATTCAGTTTTGGGATTATGAATGTTCTAATAATTATCACCAGAACTGCTATGGTGATAATGATCAGTTTTTCTTGCTATTTTAATTCTTCTGGCTGCCAGTTCTTGCATGTTTTTTCTCATCAATCATCATAATTCAGATAAAATAATTCTGGGTAACCATAGTAGCCATTCTTTTGAAAACATTTATCAACGACCTTAAAGTTTCTCTCAACGTTGGCTAGGAAACGTGATAAATTATGTGCAAATAAATGTCGTAACGTTAACTCATTGAAATGGAACATGCAGAGCTGCATAATCGGAGTCATTATTGTACCACAGCTAGAATCATTGTCTGGTGTAGGCCCTATCATATATACATTATACAGTCTTTGAGATTTATAATACTTCTTATATTCTCTTTCTTTTCTCTTTCTTTTCTGTCTATTTCTCCATGACAATCGTTCTCGTGTTTGCACAGTACATGTTTTTGCCATGGTTTGCAGCTGTGAAGGTACACGAAACTTCAAGTGCTCGGCGGCAAAGTTAGATGCAATAATTTTGATGCAATTTTTATTTAGTTATTTCATTTAGGATCTGGAGCAACCTTTTAAGTTAGCCTATCCCAAAGTTAATTTTCAACCAAAACATTTTTCTTGCTATACCCTAATAATTATATGTCTTATGGCTTGCCAGACTGGTCTTCTGTTGACCTGGATATTTATTTGAACGCGCCGTTGATTGAGACCGGCGCGTTAGAAGTTATTAATTACAATTACGAATTCGGTGATGACAGCAATTAAGACAACCATTAATGTTAGTCGAGGTGAATTCCAGTCAACTCTATTTCTCATCCATCCTAAAAGGTCCACTCCATGCACCTTCCATTCGGCAGTTAGCGTTGGGAAACTTAGTAGGCTATAGCAGAACGGGATGGGCGTCTTGCATGGTTGCCAACTTTACAGTCAAATTAGACTCCTGTAATTGCATGTATACACGTGATCATCCGTTCATTACTGCATGATTGTAATCATATATGCTGCGTTGTGTAAGTTTAAAAACAAAAAAATAAACAAAAATCATAATTATAATTATTATTATAATTTATTATTATTATTATTTTTTTTTTAAATGTTTTGCCCTGAGGTACCTCATTCTCCAGGGACTTATGGACTATTATTATATAAAGAGTGTATGTCTGGTGTATGTCTAACTATTATTATTGTTATTTTATTATTACATAGACCTAATACATGCATTGTATTAGTAGATCTATATGTTTATTAGGCGCTATGTATATTCACGCTGTTGGGCTAGAAGATTGATTATGACAACGAACACAACCAATTCCAGGAGATGTATTGTCTGGCACCATTCAACGCCTGCAATGCATGGATATACCGAATGATGATGATATATCCTTTCAAAAGCCTAGCATATCTGTATCTGTGCTTTGCCTCTTTATTATACCCTTGTCTGCATGCTCAGCCCACGGGGCTTCTCGCCTGGCTCTTTTCATCACCGAAGTGTCTAATTACTGACCACTGTACGT
>CAMAOG010000117.1:0-7500 GCA_945859605.1 Lumbricus rubellus | reverse complement strand
CTCAAATTAATAGAAATGGATGTGCGAGGTATTTAATTTTGCTTCGCCGTCGGGCAGAGGGAGAGAGAGAGGGAGAGGGAGACAGAGACACACACAGACAGACAGACAGACAGACACACACAGACACAGAGACAGACAGTAACAGAGACAGACAAAGACAGAGAGAGAGAGCTCTGTTGATCTGATACGGATCATGGTATATTTATTGATTCATGACTCCCATCCGGACGACATCTCGCTAATACGGTGATCATGGCGTCCTAATGAAGTTTTCGGCGTCATGCAAACTCACACTTTGCCTGCATGGCGCCGCCTGTCGCTGAAGCCAACACACCCGACGACCGAGGGCGAGATAATTCAATCTGTTCTCATTTGGTCCGCGAAGCATCTGTCGCGGGGGAGGGAGGGGCACACCGAGTCCTCTGCCGTCGAATGGTCGTAGAAATGAGCCCCAGTTAAACTCGCCTTTTTCCCGCCACTCCCCTCCCCTCCTGCGTTGCGTCGGACGGGCGCCTCCTCCGTTCTCCGCGCGCCGCAAGTGCCATCACGACGAAGATTTAGTCGTACTGCGCATGCACGTAATTCTCTCTTCTTGCACTGCAGGTCGGTTCGAGTATATGCTATAACCCCTCTCCCATATAGACGGTATACTGTTAGTGGTGGCAGTATATTCTGGTCTTTATCGCGGTCGAAGATCGTGTAATGTTTAGCATTAAGGTACCACGGCACGTATGTATACATAATACATATAGCGTTTGTATTCAGATTGGCATGCTATCGACTCTCGTTCGGCGTTGATCTTTATAACTCCTGCAGCCTGCGACTCATTTCGGATTGTCTATAGGGCCTACTATCACAGGGCAGAGCCTTAATTCTATTACAGTAATAGAAGGCTCTGTCACAGAGTAGAAAGCTCTATAGAAGTTCTACAAAAGGTTAATCAGTTAACTAATTCAATGGTCAAATTCTCACCAGATGCCTAGATTGCCCTAAGCTGCATGATTAACCTTTTGTATCACTTCTGTAGAGCTTTCTACTCTGTGATAATACTATACTCGTCAATGCAATCAGTTCTTATTGGAGCAATGACTTGCAATTATCCCTGGGCATGAACAATGTACACATTGTGTATTATGTATATCTTATTGTGAGAGTGTCTATATGAACAGTAGTGAATAGAAATATTAGACACATATATACGTAGAAATTACATAGGCCTATAATTATAATAATCTTGTCTTATGCAATTGTAATAGGCCTAATTAAGGCACAATTATTGGAGGCACCATCATTTTGAAGTTTAAGCAAAACAATTATGTTAGTTAACTTTTCTTGTGGTTTTTATTTAGTATAGGCCTACTATTATAATATTGCAATGGCTGTTTCATGCCTTGGTGAGTTTGATTAAGCCTACATTATGTTAAACGTAATGTTTACATAATATTATATTCGTCACTGATGGTGAAACAATAGAATTCAGATTGTATAATTTATGATGACCATTTCTTTGAATAAGGACGGTCTAAAGACGAGGGAATTAAACTGCAATGTTGCCATAATTCCCTCTGTAAATATATCGCACCGGAAATCAGGCCCTGTCTATGCTGCAGTTAGTCCAGCAGACATCTTCATTTAGCGCCTATATAAAGATATATCTATATTATCTATAGATCCATGCTGTTTCTTCCAGCACATTGCGTAATTTTCCAAGGACCAAATCGACGGCGCGATGTGTGTTTCAGCCTTTAAGAATCTATTACTTGCCCTAATTGCAGCCTCTTTCTGCCACGGCTGACTGCAGCTCGACTGCATTTCTGCCAGTCTGAATAAGCCAAATTGATGCCAAGGAGTTGGCGCTCGCGGTGCCGGGGCGGCTGCCGCTGCTGAGCGGCTGATGGATTGGACAATGGAGGGCCGGTTGCCTAATCAAAATTGGTTAATATCCTGAGTGGCTACGTAGATGTACGGCAGATGCTGCATGGCCCCTTTAATGTCGTCGAAAGTCAGCCCGGTCTTGATCGCCTTGCGGGAGGAAGAGAGGGAGGGAGCTACAGGGAGAAGCTGACTCAACTGTATAGTAGCTCTGATTATGACGCGCCCGGCTGATTTAGTGATAAGTGGACACGTTGACGTTAATTTTCCAAAGATTATGGTCTTCTCATTTAATTTACTTCCCTTTCTGCATGATTGCTATTCCGTTTTCATTATTCCGACGATATTTTTATTCGTATTCGCCGTGACTTTATGGATGCTTTATATAATTTATTGCTGCTGCATGCTGACTGTGTGTTGATCTGCAACGTTGTTTGTTTGTTGTTGTGCTCGTTGTGAAATAGATATGTGCACGAAATGCGTGTGTAATGAGAATTTGACTGCATGCATGACTCACTGCTGAGCATTTTAATTTTGATGATTTTGTTGATTTTGATGAAGCTTCTTATATAGCCTACACATAATATGATTATGATAATGATGATGATGATGATGATAATGATTATGATAATGATGATGATGTTGATGTTGATAATGATACAGATGATGATGATGATTACTTTAATTTTTTTACTGTTATTGTTAATACTATTATTCTGATGGATCTAATGATGTTGATGACGGTAATGATGATGATTATTTTTATTATTACTATTATACTATTATAATTATTATTAGAAAGATAATGATTATGACGACTACGACGACGGCGACGATGATGATGATGTGGAGGATGATGACAATTATGGTAATGGTGATGATGGTGGTGGTGGTGGTGGTGTTGATCATGGTGATGATGATGATGCTGCTGATGATGATGGTGGTGGTAGCGGTAGTGGTGGAGGTGTTGATGGTGGTGATGGTGGTGGTGTTGACGATGACGATAACGATAACGACGGCACAGACGATTGACGAAGGCATGCATATAGTCCCAATAATTGTCGCATCTTATAACTTACCTTTTGAAGATATATACTGCATGTTTATAAACCTTTTACAAATAGAAAAACCCCTAGCTGCGTAATACGTCTATATAATTATAGACAATGAACGCATGCATTAAGCCGTTTTGGTAGATTGCCTCCCACGTACAATATACATGTAAGTATAAGGCATGGAGTTACTGCAGGTATACAATGTGTGCTATATAGGCTAGGCCCTATATTATATACCGATGTTTTAGACGAACGACGAAACTATTCTTAAGTTTCAGTCAATCAGTTGTCATGCATGATCTCGACTCGTCTGACCTCATTCAACAACTCGTTCGAGAAGGAGGAGGAGGAGGAGGAGGAGGAGGAGGAGGAGGAGGAGGAGGAGGAGGGAGAAGAGGAAGAAGAGGAGGTGGTGGAGGAGAAAGAGGAGGATGGAGAGGATAAAAGGAGAAGAATAAGGAGGGAGAGAAGGAAGAGGAAGAGGTGGACGACGAAGAGGGAGGAAGAGGAGGAGGAGGAGGAGGAGGAGCAGGAGTGGCATCAAACTGTCTTCTTTTCTGTACACCCACCCTTTGTTAGACGAGAGCGGCTTCCAGAGAAACATACAGAGACAAAAGACAGAGATAGACAAACAGACAGACAGACAGAGACACAGACAGACAGAGACAGACATTTTAGAGGACTGCCGAGACAGTGTGGTCGGAACATTATCCGCAGCAGATCTTGAATGACTTCAGGCGCTATAGCAAGCTGACGCTGCCGTATCAACTGCTTGCCAAGTGCTCACCGTGGAGCTGGAAAGCCCGCGCCAGACCGACCGACCCACCGCCCGACCGACCGACCGACCGAGCGGCGGGCTGCAGCAGGTCTATACGACGAGACGCTGGGATTGCATGACAAGCGATGGGGCGACCAGATGAGACTGGTGCTCCGCTTTCTCTCCCAGGTGACCCGTACACAGCGGTTCCCTGTTGAGATTTACAATAGCCAGATCAGCGCTGGCAGAGGTCACCTCCTGCTGCTTGTCATGCAATCGAATTGTCCAAAAAATCCGCAGCAACCTTATTGACTATATTGACCGAAATCGAATTAATCCTTATAACGTCGGCGATGTGTATAGTATACGTCGTAGCCGTTTCAATTTCGCTGCTGTCTCGTGTCATTTATTACCTCTGCATCTGCTTGTCCGTCCTTCTGATTATTTTGCCAGACGAGGAGGATACAAGGTGGGCAACGAGCAGTGAGTGTAGATTATAGAGGTCTATATGTATATTAAGTCGACTTCCATGTCAGTCCGTGTCACTTTCGACGTTGAAATCCCTAAACTTTGAGCGATATGCTTTTGAATTGCAGTGAAGTATTATACCCTGCCGTGAGATCCGATGTCTTAACAAAGCGTTATTATAATTGTATACTATAGACTGCAGTATTAGAATATTGTCTCCGGTTAAATGCTCTGTCTTATTAAAATCCTGTGATTAATGGGGTGGTTCGGTAGTCCTTTTAATTCAATTAATAACATGTAAATTCAACGTAGGTCTATGCTGTTTGGTTTCGTGCAATTTTAAGAATTTATCGATTTTTTATTAATTATTTTTTTTATGGCTGTGTTAATGCTGAGAAATTTGTTTATTAAATTATCAGTAGGCCTATATATATATATATATATATATATATATATATATATATATACATATATATATATAGGTCGTGTACTGTACGGGAAGCGACGGCATGCATGGTTTTCCTCCAAAAGGTCACTTAGACCTCTATATCTGAAGTCTCTGTACACGCACACACGCACGCACACCCATATACACACACGCACACACACACACACGCGCGCGCGCACACATGTCATATAATTGGACGGATGATGTCATTACTGACAGCATCTCATCGATTGAAGAAGCCACAGTTTTTAAAATTTAATAATGACTTGTGAATAATTCGATGAAACGAAAAGTTCGAGTCATTTATGGCAATCACTAAACACGCATTCCGTGTCCAGTCCAGATTTCATCGGTTCTACTTTGAATTTATAGTATACAATACATGCACTAAGCGTGTATAGCATATAGATGCACATTCCTATTGTTTCTATATATGCATACTATATACAGCATGAATTCGGAAGTTCATCTGGTACAGCAAACATGGATGCACCCTGTATAATTAGGCCTATATAGATTGGCTTCCAGCCTCGATGCGCATCTCAATATAGCAGCACTTGTCTGCATGGGTGATTGGGAGGTGTCTCGCTCGTATAGTGTTCCGTTCTACTTATCTGATCTCTGTCGCATTGTCTCCGACTTAGCCTCCATGCAGTCGAACTTCGCGCTCGTCTACTAAACGGGGGGGGGGGGGGGTGGAGGGGCTCCTGCATGGTCCGTCGGCCCCTCTCTTCAGTCAGACAGTGTCGACACTGTCGAACCTTTTCGGTTAATTGTTGGTCCTCCATGGCAATTGGAATGGGCACCACGGTGCCTCGGAATAATCTGCCTGCTTTGAATCAGCTGCTTAAGACCTTTCTATTTATCCCTGCGGGCTGGGCTTGGGCGGCCACTAAAAGGCCTCTTGAAGGGGCGCTATATAAATTTTCGCAATGAATAAGTTGACGACTTATGATCATATTTTGCAAAATGATAGATGCAACTTAGACAAGAACGTGATTGAATCTAAGCGGTATAATTATACATAAGGTGTTAAGGATATGTATACCATCTGCAGCCTATTTATATTCGTGATACTTAAACATTCTGTAACATAGGACAGAGCCAAGGAATGTTTAGAACTGCACAATTCCTTCTTTTCCTTCGCATGCACTCTCCATGGTAAATTACTCCCAATCGGAGTACAATGACCCTTTTGCTAGTTTTAACTGCATGTACACAAGTGCTTCTACAACTGCACAAAATAATTCATTTAGAAGTTTACATTAAATTTTGTGTGTGCAACCGCACGCGCTATATAAAAAGTCTTGATTAGGCCTATACGCCGCTAACTATATACATGTAGTCAGAAGTCTTAATGCCCCTCCTTCATTTTCTCACCTGCCTTTCCTCTCTTGATCCTGCCGAACACATATATCCACACGCTCTCTCGTTCCTTCTTTGATTCGCTACGTTTATATAGAAATCATTAGTCCTATATCAGTCCTCTGCTGCTGCTGCTGCTGCTGCTGCTGCTGCTGCTGCTGCTGCTGCTGGTGTTGGTGCCATGGGTTGAAACGCCGTAGCGTGTCATTAATCTCGCCTCTGTCTCTGATTAATTGCAATCCGTCCCAATCAGTTATTGAAGGCAACTTGGCTGTGCACTGTGTGCTGCAGATACTTAAAACGTTCTCGTTGTAGATTTCTGATGCCTGGCAAATGGCATCGTATAAAGGGCATAAACATCGACATTGGGAAGACAGCTATAGGCCCAGTTAGTATTATATGTGTGTGGTATATACAAGTAGTCCTCAATGTGGATATACGCGTTGTGTGTTGTTCACTGTACAGTGTTTAATCTTATAATTATGGTCACCTTGCTTTGGGGTCTCAGGTTTCTTGGGCTGCATGGGGTGGCATAATTGCTCGTTCATTGGTTGTGTCGATTCGCGTTGCATCTATTACACTTGCTGTCAACTTTCGGCAAATGATATATGATATATATTGGCTAAGTGCTATGTATACATCTCTCGCTCTCTCTGTCTGTTTCTGTGTCGGTGTATGTCTCTCTCTTTGTCTGTCTGTCTGTCGCTGCCTGTCTCTCTGTCTCTGTCTGTCTTTGTCTGTTTGTCTCTGTTTGTCTCTGTTTGTCTGTGTCTGTGTCTGTCTGTGTCTGTCTATCTCTGTCTGTCTGTCTCTCTCTCGCTCTCTCTCTCGCTCTCTCTCTCTCTTTCTCTCCTCTCTCTCTCTCTCTCTCTTCTCTCTCTCTCTCTCTCTCTTCTCTCTCTCTCTCTCTCTCTCTCTCTCTCTCCTCTCTCTCTCTCTCTCTCTCTCTCTCTTCTCTCTCTCCTCTCTCTCTCCTCTCTCTCTCCCTCTCTCTCTCTCTCTCTTTCTCTCTCTCTCTCTTTCTCTCTCTCTCTTTCTCTCTGTCTGTCTGTCTTTCTGAAGAATAAATTGGTTCGTTTCGTTAACATTTAAGAACGTTGTGATTAATGATTATATTTATAAGAGGAGCACAATATATACAACTGAATTGTCGCAATATAATTCAACTGTGTATATTTATAAAGACACATAAGTGCACGGTCTGTACATGCATATGTACATAAAGCGATGTGCATCGAGTCTTTCGACAAAGTGAATCATAAGCCATTTCCATTCAGAACGCATTGAGCAGCATGCAGCAGCAGCAGCAGCAGCAAAGGGCGATGACAACGATGAAGACCATGGCGCGATTGGTAGACCTTCAAGAGCCATACACCCATGCATCAGACCTTGGCAACCTTGGTCGTTGACTGCCCTTATGTTGATTTAATGTCGGTCGCTTTACCTGAACTTCCGGTACTCGACATCCGGGCTTTCGATGTCGTCAATGGAACTACTTAATGCACCAGGAACTCCTCATTGGACGACGAGTAGGC